>SJXO01001473.1:454918-502226 GCA_006408615.1 Connochaetes taurinus
GGATGAGACAGGAGCTGTGGGGGCTGGGGAGAGAGAAGGGTGAGGGCAGGGAGGGGGCCAACAATGCAGGGTGCTGACATCCCTGGGAAAAGCCAGCACGTGGAGAAGAGGCCCTCCAGGCTTCGAACCCAAGGGTCTGGAAAGTCACAAGAAAGGGTTTAAGGGTTTTTTTTTTGGGGGGGGGGGGAGGTGGGGGCAGTAGGCGTGATCAGACCTGTATCATCCCTGCCCGTGTGCAGGCACACATGAATGGATTTCAACAGAAGGAGTGCACTTATTTTATACAGAGTAGTAAGAGCCTTATTTGCATGCATCTCAAGTCGAGCATTCTCTAAGATCAAGGTGTCAGACTAAACACAGAGATTTGCAACTTGTTTTTTGTTTTATTTTATTTATTTAGGCTGTGCGGAGC
The DNA here is from genome assembly GCA_006408615.1 of Connochaetes taurinus. NCBI lineage: Eukaryota > Metazoa > Chordata > Mammalia > Artiodactyla > Bovidae > Connochaetes > Connochaetes taurinus. The sequence goes on from SJXO01001473.1 coordinate 455,331, forward strand.
CTCTGTTGCAGCCAGGCCCTTCTCTAGCTGTGACAGGCGGGGGCCCTTCTGCAGCTGCAGTGTGGGCCTCCTCCTTGTGGCATCTTCTCTCGTTGAGGCTCCCGAGCTCCAGAGCTCAGGCTCAGTAGCTGTGCTGCATGGGCTAAGCTGCTCCACGGCATGTGGGATCTTCCCAGATCAGGATCGAACCCATGTCTCCTGCGTGGGCAGGCAGGTTCTTCACCACTGAGCCACCAGGGAATCCCCTCCCAACTTATTTTCTAAAATTCTTTTATAAATGCCTAAGTAAGGAGAGGGGGTCTGTGTATTTTATGTGCCACTTTCAGGGAAAGAAAGCTGAGAGTCATCTTACTGAACCACTAAGAGGCCGCACGGCACAAAATCACTGTTCCAGAGACAGTGATGGTGCAGACCACCCCAGCCCTGCCTGGGTGACCAGGTGCTTCACAACCAGCCCGTAGCTGTGTTTTCGCTCCCGGCCCAGGCAGGCCCCTCATCCGTCCAGGCTTCACAACTGCTGGGGCTCTGTGCGCAAATCTGGTTGGGAGCACTTGGGTTTTCTTTGGTTTCCTAAGTTTGAGAAAAACCTTAAAATATCCTTTTGAGGTTCAAAGGTGTCTATCAGATACTCCAGGAATAAGAAGAATGCAGCGGGCTTTATTCCTATCATCGCTGGACTCAAAGCTGGGACTGGAGACACCCTGCCGCTCCTGGAAACGGCGCGGTTGCCTCAAGGGGTTCACGCTTCAGCGCAGAAGTCAGAGCGAACTCAGGCAGGACCACTCGGCAAGGGTATCAGGGACACATTTTGGGGTTCATTGAAACATGCAGCAAATTTTCTTCTGACTCCTTGATATAAATATTCCGGTATATAGACTCATGTGGAGAAGAAAAGAAGTGGTCTGGCATATTCCTTTTCCTCCCCCTCTCGTGATATACACACAACTGCTTGGTTTCACACACCCAACATGCAAAGTAAATCAGACAAGACTGCTGAACAATGCACACTCCGACAAGCTAGGTCAATCGACAGGACCCAAAAGCCTTATATGCTTTGCACATTTTTTGTTTCTCTTGGAATAAAAAGTTAAAATGCACTGTACTTCACCACAGTTGCCCAGAATGTTTTAAAAAAGAAAAAAAAGGCAGTGGTGAGACCCTGGGGGAGGGGCGAGCTGTGATTATCCAGACGCTGATGCGAAGCAGGCCTGCCGGGGCTGGACGCTGCCCATAGGTCCTGTTCTTCTCACCGGGCCCTCCTCAAACTTTCCAGCCGCCTGGAACATTCTGCACCAGCGGTGGCACCCGCTTCCTCCCCACTTCCTTGCCAGGCCTCCCGAGCGATAGGGCCAGCAACACAGTGTGGGAACGGAGCTGCAGGGCCCCGGGCCCCAGCCTCCCCCGGCCCCCGGCCCCCAGCCCTGCGCCGAAGCCCCTCCAGCAGGACGGGGGGAAGACGGGCCCGTCACACCCGCAAGGCTGCAGCCGGCACCGCAACCGGGCTCCCGACTCTGCAAATCCGAGGGGCTAAGGGACGAAGAGCCCCGCTCACTCGCCATAAGCACACTGACTCTGTGACAAGCTCCAGCCTGCACTCAGTCCTCGTCACAGAAACGTTTCCACTGGAGAGCTGACACTCCATCTGTGACTCTTTCCATCTGACTTTGCACACAGCTATTAAAAGAATCTCCTTTCCATATTAAAGGCCGTACAGCTTGAAGCAAGCACTGCGGCTCTGACATTTTCAAAACACAGAAGTATTTTCTATCTTATTCTCACAGAAACACCCCTGGAGGGCAAGCAGCCACTTGGCCTGTGAGGCAGGTGGAGGTCAGCTGCCCACCTGGTCCCCACCGTGAGAGGGGAGGCAGGACTAGAGAGCGGGGCTCCCACCACTGTCACCCAGAAAACACGCTCCACCCCCGGGACCCACCAGCCCATGTCAAAACCCAACCCAGTAATAAAAACTCCAAAACAGATTCATTGGTAAATCAAATTGCTTTTGTTGCTTTACCGTCATGACAGGGCAACGGTGCCTCTTGTTTTACCCAAGTGACCCAAACGCAGAGGTCCCATAACTTTAGGACCACCTGGAGCTCGGAGGACTGGGCAGGACACAGGGCCTCAGGTGGGCACCAGTGCCCCTGGGGAAGTGCCACAGTGCTGTTTGGAGGTGGACTTGGCTTGGTAGTGGATGTTCGTTCTGGGCTGTAAAGCCCAGGGGCCAGAGCCACGGTCTAGAATCCAAAACAGGCAGATTTCAGTGCCTGGGGCTGCAGCTGTGTCCCTGAGTAGTTCTGTCCTTCACCTCTGTGAAATGTTCCAGATATAAACCCATAAAATTCACAGCAACTCTAGAAGTTAACTGAATCGTATTTTGATTGTAGGATAAAAATTATCTAAAATTTCACATCTATGAAAAGCTGAAAGAAGTGGAGGAAAGTCTCCCATTCTCCTGATGTCCAGAGAAGGCTGAAATAGCCCTGACGACCCGCATGCCCACCCACGACCACACACGGATGTGCCTGGACACCCCCCTTCCCGGAGAGAGGAGGGATGGTTTCTCCTCTCTTTTCAAACATGGACCCTCTTCCAGCCCAGAGGACGACTGAGAAGAATGCTGTTTCACATGCAACCTGAGCACCTGGCCCCTCCGAAATGCACCTGAATCAGACCGGACATTTCTGCCAAAGCACTGCAGGAAGCTTCTTCACACAGAGGAAGACAAGCGGAACTGGGTGAAGGACAGGCCACTGATAAAATGAGCTCCCTTGCTTACATCACCTGAAACCCCGGGAAGTGAAATACCCCTTCTGCAAGAAGAGAGCCTCACCAACACTGCCTGCCATGTGCTTTAACTCTAGGTGGGCCAATAACTCTACTGCAAGTCTAGTGTGCCGGCCTCTCTACAGCGCGTCTCGTGTGCCGGCCTCTCTACAGCGCGTCTCGTGTGCCGGCCTCTCTACAGCACGCCTAGCGTGCCGGCCTCTCTACAGCGCGCCTAGTGTGCCAGTCACTCTACAGCGCGTCTCGTGTGTCAGCCTCTCTACAGCGCGTCTCGTGTGTCAGCCTCTCTACAGCGCGTCTCGTGTGCCGGCCTCTCTATAGCACGTCTAGTGTGCCAGTCGCTCTCCTGTAAGTCTAGTGTGCTGGCCTCTCTACAGCGCGTCTCGTGTGCAGGCCTCTCTACTGCGAGTCTAGCGTACCAGTCGCTCTACAGCGAGTCTAATGTGCCAGTCGCTCTACAACAAGCATTTTCAGCTAACCGCAGTTACAATAGCAAAGTCATTTGTACCTCCAGCGAGAGAAGCACAGACACCTCACAGGTGAACAGAAGACACTGCTGTGAACTGGAACGAGAACCGCCCCTGGGAAGACGAGTTCTGGCAGTGTGAGAAATCCAGAGGCAGAACGTCCAGGGAAAGCATTTTCACCAGGCACACGGCTGCAACACAGATCACTGGACAAAATCTCCGTCAAAAACACAGATTTCAAAAACCCAAAGGGATTAATAAATCCCACTGTCTCATTTTACAGGTCAGGAAATGGAGACTGAAAACACTAAATGTTCAGTGTCCAGACACACAGTTAGGAAGGAGCAGAATGTTACAAAAAGGAAAGAAAGAGAGAAAAGAAAAAAAGAGATATCCAGAATCTCAGATCTCAGAATTTTCCACTAAAAGGCACTGTGAAAAGAACTAACATGAAGAGACTGGACTGATGCCTACAGCTGAGAAGCAGAGGGAAGACCAAGACACAACCCACAAGGATTAGGAGGGCAAATACAAACTGACAGATGGGCCAACAGGTCCAGGACCCCGTCAATACATAAAACATACAAATAATCCCACTCCTGCAGTCTTTAGAGTTGAAAATTATTTCCCCACAAAAGCTGAGGTTGCCAAAGGGCAGATTCTCACTCCGAGATTCACCTCCTCGTAGAGAGAAGTGGTATCCCTGGTGGCTCAGATGGTAAAGAATCTACCTGCCATGCCGGAGACCCAGGTTCGATCCCTGGGTCAAGAAGATTCCCTGGAGAAGGGAATGGCCACCCTCTCCAATATTCTTGTCTAGAGAATCCCATGGACAGAGGAGCCTGGCGGGCTACAGTCCATGGGGTTACAAAGGGTCGGACACGACTGAGCAACATTCATTTTCAGACACAAGTGACCAGCAGTCGCTGCACAACCAAGAACGAGGGACACTCCTCTCTGACACGGACCAACTGCTGGGCAAGAGCCACTGCACGCACACCTCACACATTACAGTCCACACACGCACACCGTACATGCACACCACATACACACACGTGCCACACGCCGCACACAGGCACAGTTCACACACGCACACCGTACACGCACACCGCACACCACACACACACGTGCCACACGCCTCACACGCCGACACAGGCACAGTTCACACGTGCACACCATACATGCACACCGCACACCGCATACACACACGTGCCACACGCCTCACACGCCGCACACAGGCACAGTCCACACACGCACACCGTACATGCACACCACACACCACATACACACACGTGCCACACGCCTCACACGCCAACACAGGCACAGTTCACACGTGCACGCCTCACACGCACACTGCACACCGCATACACACAAGTGCCACACGCCTCACACGCCGACACAGGCACAGTTCACACGTGCACGCCTCACACGCACACTGCACACCACATACACACACGTGCCGCACACCTCACACGCCGCACACAGGCACAGTTCACATGTGCATGCCTCACATGCACACGGCAAACCTCACACACACATGTGCCACACGCCTCACACAGGCACAGTTCACACGTGCACGCCTCACACGCACACAACACACCTCATACACACACGGGCCACACGCCTCACACTGCACACTGCATACACACACGCCACACGCCTCACACACCTCACACAGGCACAGTTCACACGTGCACGCCTCACACGCACACTGCACACCGCATACACACAAGTGCCACACGCCTCACACGCCGACACAGGCACAGTTCACACGTGCACGCCTCACACGCACACTGCACACCACATACACACACGTGCCGCACACCTCACACGCCGCACACAGGCACAGTTCACATGTGCATGCCTCACATGCACACGGCAAACCTCACACACACATGTGCCACACGCCTCACACAGGCACAGTTCACACGTGCACGCCTCACACGCACACAACACACCTCATACACACACGGGCCACACGCCTCACACTGCACACTGCATACACACACGCCACACGCCTCACACACCTCACACAGGCACAGTTCACACGTGCACGCCTCACACGCACACTGCACACCGCATACACACAAGTGCCACACGCCTCACACGCCGACACAGGCACAGTTCACACGTGCACGCCTCACACGCACACTGCACACCACATACACACACGTGCCGCACACCTCACACGCCGCACACAGGCACAGTTCACATGTGCATGCCTCACATGCACACGGCAAACCTCACACACACATGTGCCACACGCCTCACACAGGCACAGTTCACACGTGCACGCCTCACACGCACACAACACACCTCATACACACACGGGCCACACGCCTCACACTGCACACTGCATACACACACGCCACACGCCTCACACACCTCACACAGGCACAGTTCACACGTGCACGCTGTACACGCACACTGCACACCGCATACACACACGGGCCACACGCCTCACACCCACATCATGCATCCAGCGGGGACCCAGGCTCTGCTGCTGGTCCAGGGCCTCCCAGGAAACCGTGATGAGCTGGAAGGTTAAGGGCAGCCTTTCGGAAAGAGGCTGGACACCCCTCACCACTGTCAGCCGAAACATCACTCCATATTCAGTTCTTTCCCACAAGCACTCTCAAAATCTTGTAATGCTAATTTCAAGTTAACATTCAATTTCAAGAGATTCTAATATTAAGTCCTGTGTCTAATGGTAAACTTAATATAAAATATCATAGAGGAAAGAAATGATCTAAAAAGTTAATTTTAGAAAATATTTTATTTTCAGCTTGATAGGTTAAAAAATGATGTTTTTCTTTCCATTTTTTGATTAGGATATTACTAAGACTGATGACGTTTTTGTGCTTTATGACTGTGTGCCCTATTTCTTCCGGAAATTATTTATTCTTATCTTTAGTATTTCTTACACATTTTTCTAGTAGGCTGTATTTCCTCAATTAGTTGGTTTCTCTAAGCATCTAGAAAATATACAAAACCGACTAATTTCTATCTCCAATAAAAGACACTAAAAAAATATTTGGAACTAGGTGAGCAGAGATTTTTAGTGGTAGAACGAACCCCCACGATAACTGGTTTAAAATTCATTCCTTTCAAACTGCAAATGATTATTGTAAACTCTTGGTTTAATGAGCAAAGAATGAAAACACAAAACCCTGAACTCCAGGGTCATCAACACAGCGCAGCACTCGGCAGCAACTCTGACTCCAGCACAGCAAAATGCTTTTCTGTGCTTCAGGAAACTGTCGTAAGAAAAATGGGCTTAGAGGGAAGAGCTGCCAATAAGGCACAGAAAGATCACTTCTAACCACACGGTTAGAAGAAGGACAACTCAGACAGTGCAGCACAGCCCCAGAACTGCGTAGAAAGCCCCAGAAGCACGTCCGGGGCGCTGAGGACACATGTGCCTGGATGGGTGTGCCACGCGCATGGCGCATGGATGTGTCCTGTGGGGCTGGCTGCCCACCTCCCACCCGCCTCCCCTCCTGTTTAAAACACAGGCCCCTTCGGTCTGAACCCTGCGCCGTTTCTGTCTCCCATCGCACGCTCGCGCTGAAGCTCCTGCGCTTCCCAGGGAAGCAGAGGCCCTCATGCGCCCTGGTGTGGCTGCAAGGTGGCGGTGACACCAGCACCAGCACCGGCACCGGGCGGGAGTGCTGACTCAGTGCGCGGGCTTCGCAGCCCTGCTCCCAGTGCTCCACGGCCACAGTTACGCCTTCACAACCGCCTATGCAGTTGGCACTAGCATTATATCCATTTTACAGGTGAGCAAACTGAAGCGAACTGAGACCTCGCCACATGCAGGAGACCCCAGCTGCAAGGCAGAGAGAGGATCACACTGCAGAGACTTGTAACGAACGATGTATATGGCACCCGCTTCACTAAATAGGGTCAATGCCTCCATAAGGACGGGCCCACTGATGCTGGGACATAAAATCCAGTCTCTACAGAACTTGTTAACAAAGCAAAGTGTCACAGACTAGTGAATATCAAACCCTCACCGGGCCATGGGTGTCAGGGAACAGAGGACAGAGAGGAAGCCAGGGCCTCAGTCCCTCGCTCCAGTCCTGAGAGTATCTGGGAAGCCAGGCACTTCCTGACCGAGATAGGACTAGACGTCCACGCTGGCTCGGACCCCCAGCTTCACAGGGGTCAGCAGGCCCACACGTGGACGGATGAGCCAGGTAATCTGTGCAGCTGTCACAGCGTCCACTGTTGGTGTGCCAGGAGACGCAGGAGTCCCGGGCAGAGGCAGGGCGGGATAAAAGGAAGGCTAAGAAACACTCAAAGCGGCCCATCCTAAAGGCAATCAACCCTGAATACTGACTGGAAGGACTGCTGCTGAAGCTGAAGCTCCAGTACTTTGGCGCCTGAAGGGAAGAGCTGACTCACTGGGAAAGACCCCAGTGTTGAGAGAGACTGAAGGCAGGAAGAGAAGGGGACGACAGACGATGAGATGGTTGGACGGCATCACCGACTCGATGGGCATGAGTCTGAGAAAACTCTGGGTAGTGAAGGACAGAGAAGCCTGGCGTGCTGCAGTCCATGCTGTTGCATAGAGTTGGACACGACTTAGCGACTGGCCAAGATGTGCTTGCCCAGGACGTCATCCGTGCTGAACAGCATGGTGCTCTGTGGAAATCCATCACCACCCTCCAGCACAAAATCAAGGTGGGAAAAACCGAGGAAATATAAGAAGCATATCCCCGTCAAAATCCCCTGAAAGGTCTGCCTAACTGGCCAGTTCAGTGCCGCTGTGAATAGCCTCTTTCAAGTTTAGAACAATATTCTAACTGAAAGTCTTCATAACTCAGGGCTCCAGATACATCGATAAAGGTTGGTTCAGATCTGTAGAAAGGTTGATAATAAATTACAGGTAAACTTCATGCTTAAAATAATCTCTTTGTAATAAATATGCACATACATTAAAACTGTACAAAAATGGAAAACAGAGTTTCTCTTTCCTCTTCCTTTTCTTGTTATCGCTCAGAGTGACGGTCCACACAATTAAAGGCTGTTTCTTTGCAAAGCACATGCTTGCACAGCTCCAATCACCCAAGTGATTTATGGAGGAAATGACTTTTTGCAGGTACTCTAACCAAAACAGAGCCGCACTTTGTCCAGTGTTCAAGGCCATGCTTAATGAAAACTTCAAATTTGGAAGAAAAAAAAAAGTAGTACTGAAAAGAGAAGAATTATTAAATTTTAGTATTTACCTGATTTATTAACATTTCCTCGTGCATTTCGTTTTCTAATCTGTGCCCTGCCTAATGGAGGAAGAAAAAACAAGTGTCCTTTTATTTACCGGCTTTAAAAAGGTCATGAGAATAACAAAAGGACACACATATATTGACGGCTGCATCTGTTTCCATTTTACTGCACATTCAGTTATGAGGTTGTTACTTCAATGTCACCGTTGGTGATAAGTAGAGTTTAGCTATTTGCAAACATTCTTGCTCTTTTTAACCTGATTTCTTTCAGGGATAAAAGCACGTGGCACAGTCAGGTGAGACTTCCTACCACAGGTACAGCCGTGACAGAAACACCACCTGGGGAGCTCTGGGGCACTGCAGGCTGCTCTGGAGCGTGGAGCTCCCAGGAAGCCGGGGACACTGCAGATAGCAGAAGGGCCGCACGAGGCGAGAGCTGTGACTCGTGAGACCTAGAGCCACTGGAAGGTGGCGAGTCGAGCCCACGCACAGGCGCCGGCGAGCAGTGAGCCAGCGTCCACCCGGAAAGCCGCCCGGCATCAGGCGACCCAAGATGACGCTTGGGGGGCAAGAGCGTCCTGGCGAGGCGAGGTCGGGCAAGAGTGGCGCACCTCCGGCTGATCTCCGCGGGCACGCGGCCTGGGGGTGGTCATCCCTTGCTTACTTGCTGGGTGGTGCTGTCACGCGGGAAGGTCCTGCCACTCAGAGGAGGGGCCAAGAAGCATTTTGGGGGGAAACCGCACGTTGAAAAGCACGCACCTCCACCCAGCCGGCGGCCGTCTCTGCGGTCACTACCTCCGAGGCCCTGCAGGCAGGGGCGTCTGTCCCCGCCCAGCCCCTCCCAGACACAGGGAGAGGACAGGCTCCCGGACTCCGATGGGGCAGCTTCTGCAGGCGCCCGCTGCTGGCCGTTTTCATCTCGCCGCTGTGCCCTCTCTCGCCAACAGCAATGGGGCTCAGCCTGTAAGCAACCACGCACTTCTGTTTTTGAGGAGCTTCTCGGTTACATTGTTCAACGTGTGTCCAGTCTAAGGACACACTGGGGGTCCCTGACAAAGCCTGGGAAAATCCTGACCCAAGGCGAATTCTGGAAGGCACATAATTCAGGCAGCTAAGTCTGGACCGTACAGGAACAAACGGCACAGAGCCACTGCGGGGCTCTGGGAAACACTGGAGCTCACCCGGGGACGACCCACGCCTGGACTCTGGTGATGCCACGGTGGCAGAAAACGAGGCTTCGGAAACGCCCCGTGTGACGGTGCTGCAGGCTCCCCTCAGCCACCCCGGTGATCCCACCACCTCCAGGCAGCGGCCCGGGTCTCGGGAGGGACACCAGGCAGCTGAGGGGGCTCCGGAAGGTGACAAGTGAGACACGGCACGGAAGGAGCAAAGGAGCGTGGTTTCCAAGAAAATATCCCACGGGGAACAAAACAGCAGTGCCTGCAAGAAACTCAAAAACTAACACAAAACAGAAAGGAAGGCACACGAGGATTCCGTAAAAGCCAGCACTGAAGAACCCCGGGGAAGGGCCAGGCCCCACAGGAGGCCCCCGGCCCTTCAGAGACTCTCTCGGGAACCGGCAGCCCTCGGGGCAGGAGAAGGCCCACCCCGGGGAGGAAGTGGGCCCAGAAGAGCCACAGCCTCCCGGACGCTCAGGCCCCAGGCCCCGAGCTGGTCCCAGGCCTCTGGGACAGCCGCGTGTGCGCCTGGGATAATCACTGCGAGAAACACACCGCCAAGCGAGGGTCAGATTCCCAACCTTCAGCGAGCCGTCGCTCGGCACTAGCCCACCAGAGCCCACCAGGTCCCGTGCCCACCGGCGGGAACCCACCGTGCACCCGTCTTCGGGGAACTGCTGACGTGACCTGCAGCTGAAAACAAACCCAGAAAAGGCAGGAAGGGAGGGAGGAGGGGAAACAAGCACCACGCGACACCCTCCTGTGAGCCGACAAAGGTCCCCAGGCCGAGGCCACAGGACGGAGGGGAGGACGGCCAGGTAGGCAGGGGCCGCTTTCCACTCGCCGGCCAGCTGGCCACAGGGCCCCGCGGCCACACACCAGGCACCGCGGCTCCCAGTGTCCGCTTGGCACCTTCTGTGAAAGCTGATTACAGGCCGGGGCGTCTGGGCGTAGCTCTGGTTGCGTCCTCTGTCTCCATCTCCGTGTGTCTGTCTGTCTCTGTCTGTCTCTGCCCCTGGCTCTCTGTCTCCGACCCCCTCGCCCCTTCTCCCCCCGCGCTCCCAGAGCACAGATGCAGGCCCCTCTGGCCTCAGGCTCAGGCACCCCTTGGCAGCAGAGTCGAACAGGTCAGTGCCCAACAACGGGCACGCGTGTTCTGCTACAAGGCGGAGGTAAACCATGGCACCTGGACAAAGACCTCGCCGCAGAGCCTTCGCAGCGTGTTCACACGAGGCAGCTTCAACTGCGCGTCTGCCTCTAGCCCTTGAGACAAAGGGGGCAGAAGGTTCACACACAAAGCCGAAGGGGCTACTGACTAAAAGCGTAACATCAGTCTAAAATAGGGCCTGTTATGAGTTGAACACTGTTCCCTGAAAATTCATCTGTTGAAGCCCTAATTCCCAGGGCCTCAGAAATTATTTGAATTTGAATAACTGAGTTATTTGTGACCTTATTTGAAATAGGGTCATGGTGGATGAAATTAGTTAAGATGTCATCATATTAGAATAGGTGGACCCTATTCTGATATGAGACGGTTGTGGCTCAGACAGTAAAGCATCTGCCTACAATGCGGGAGACCCGAGTTTGATCCCTGGGTAGGGAAGTTACCCTGGAGAAGGAAATGGCACCCCACTCCAGTGCTCTTGCCTGGAAAATCCCATGGATGGAGGAGCCGGCAGGCTACAGTCCACGGGGTCGCAAAGAGTCGGACACGACTGAGCAGCTTCCCTTCACTTCACTTCTTTCCGATATGAGCGCTTCCCAGGTGGCTCAGTGGTAAAAGAATCTGCCCACAATGCAGGAGACACGGGTTCAGTCCCTGGGTCGGGAAGCTCCCCTGGAGGAGGAAATGGCAGCCCACTCCAGTGTTACTGCCTGGGAAATCCCATGGACAGAGGAGCCTGGCGGGCTAGAGTCCCTGGGATCACAGTCGGATGCCACTTAGCAACATGAGCAACAACAGGCTCTGATGTGACCAGGGTCCTGAGAAAGGGGAGTTTGGACGCAGATACACAGGGAGACACCGTGTGAAGACGGAGGCAAAGGCCGAGGCGACACTTCAGGAGCCAGAGCGCTGGATTTGACAGCACACCGGCCGGAGGGGCGCCGGGAGCCGGCCCACCCGCCAGGCCTCGAGGAGGGACCACCGTGTGGACGCCTTGACCCGGACATCAGGAGCCGGGAGAAAAGGAAGCCCCGGCCTGTGATGCCGTGCGAAGGGACCCCAGCAGCAGGCGCGGGACGGGGAGGCGGGGCCGCCGAGGCCAGCTCCCAGGGCACCGCCCGCCGCAGCGCTCTCGCCCGGCCTGGCCCTTGCCTCCAGCCTAGTGGGGATCACCAGGAGTTCCCCAACTTGTGATCCGGAAAAGTTTTAGATCTACAAAGAAGTGATGAAACACCGATTACCTTGCATGCGACTCACCTGTTGGCGGGTTTTCACATCTGTCTCACCTCTGTCTCACCTCTGTCTCACACGTGCGTGCGCTCACTTTGCTGTTGGCGGGAGACCCATGTGGGAGCACTCTGCAGCCACACAGCGGCAGAGCCACACTCTGCCCTTTGCGAGCTTCCTTGGCACGCGGTTCCCAGGGGCCTGGAAGCTCTCCTCTGACCTCAGCACCGTTAACGTAGTCAATTCCTAACTTTCCCAGTTAATCAGTTCAGTCGCTCAGTCATGTTGTACTCTTTGCGACCCCATGGACCACAGGCCTCCCTGTCCATCACCAACTCCTGGAGTTTGCTCAAACTCATGTCCATCGAGTCGGTGATGCCATCCAACCATCTCATCCTAGGGCAACTTTCCCAATTGCCCTCAAAATGTTTTAACAATGGTTTGTTTTTTTTCAATCCAAGACCCAGTTGTGGTCTGTACATAGCATGTGTGTGCACACGCACTCAGCTGCTCAGTCATGACTGACTCTTTGTGACCCCATGGACGGTAGCACACCAGGCTCCTCCGTCCATGGGATTCTCCAGGCAAGACTACTGGAGAGGGTTGCCACTTCCTCCCCCAGGGGATCTTTCCGACCCAGGGATCGAGCCCATGTCTCCTGCGTCTCCAGCACTGGCAGGCGGGAGCCACCTGGGAAGCCCGCATATCACTTAAATCAGTAACCGTCACAATGTGGAGGCAGAGCTTCAGGGTCCGCAGGGGTAAGCAGGGCCGACCAGAAGCTGGAAGAGCAGCTAAGGAGGGAGACAAATAGAAAACCACCCGAGTCCAGGAAAGGGCGTGAGTCCCCAAACATGGGTGGCGATGATGACCACATAAGAGACGGGCAGAGTGGGCAGTTAGAGGGCAGGAGAGAGGAAGAGGTTTCAGCTGCCCAGAGGAAGGGTGCATGCTGGGTGGGCTGGCTGAGGGGGACAGGTGATGCTCCGTTTCGGCAGCCTGAGCTCCAGGCAGTGACAGCGGATGGATGCGTCCAGCAGGAGATCCACGGCGGGAGAAGACGGGACTTGATCAAGTTATATCATCACGAATGGTCCCTGCGACTCTTGAAGAGCAAAGGTTCTGTGATAATATCAGACGAAGCCAGGCTTCACGGCTCCTTCGGGTGTTCTTCTGGGAGCGACTTCTTCCCTAACTTTGAGAAGCAAAAACCTGCTTCTCAACCACCTCCTGAGCAAGGGGGGGAACAGCTATCTTTACGACACAGATGTGTGATTTTCCTCTTCAACTGGACAGTAGGTCCCAGAAGGGCTGAGCAACTGGCCATCCTCCTCCTCAGAGAACCTTCTACGGCAGCACTGTTCACACAGAGCGTGTGACCTGCCTTCTAAATGTCTATATCCAGGAAGGTGACCTTGTCAGGTAGAAGCAGACAGGCGAACTCGTGACGATGAATTCGGGGCCAGCCTCTGCAAGATGTCAAGGAACTTAACAAAGTGAGATGAAGAAGACCCCTGGGTGGAGGGTACGAAGACACGAAGGACGGAGTCACTGCTGACCCTGCACCAGGGACAGGGCTGCAGGGTCACAGGCAGAGCGAGCAGGAGTCCACTCTGACTGGAGCTTATTCTGCACATTCTCAAATTCAGAATGCCTCAGGTCTTTTAGTTTTCTAAAAATGGATAGACTAGTTTTTAAGATATTTATTTGGCTGGGTTGGGTCCTCGTTGCAATATGAAGGATCTTTTGTCAAGATGCTCGGACTTCCTAGTTGCACACACGCCCCGCAGCACGTGGGATCTTAGTTTCCAGACCAGAGATTGAACCCGTGTCCCCTGCAGTGGAAGGCGAGTTCCTAACCACTGGACCACCGGGGAAGTCTCTACAGTCTTTTGATATGTTAGCCAAAGATAGTATTTTGGAGCAAAAAAGAAAAATAAAACACTCCGAAAACTATTCAGTTTTGACAAAACCTAAAAAACGTTACCAGTTGGCCAAAAAGCTGACCACTGACGCTCTGGCACAAATCGTGACGACAGTCAAGACAGAGCTCCCTAAGCTGCGGCCCACGGGCCCCACGAGACAGGCGGCCGGCCCACGGGCCCCACGAGACAGGCGGCCACACTCCTGCCCACGGGCCCCACGAGACGGGCGGCCGGCCCACGGGCCCCACAAGACGGGCGGCCGGCCCACGGACACACTCCGGCCCACGGGCCCCACACGGACACGCTCCGGCCCAGCAGACTCCACGAGATACGGGGCCAGCCCACGGACACGCTCCGGCCCAGCAGACTCCACGAGATACGGGGCCAGCCCACGGACACGCTCCGGCCCAGCAGACTCCACGAGATACGGGGCCAGCCCACGGACACGCTCCGGCCCAGCAGACTCCACGAGATACGGGGCCAGCCCACGGACACGCTCCGGCCCAGCAGACTCCACGAGATACGGGGCCAGCCCACGGACACGCTCCGGCCCAGCAGACTCCACGAGATACGGGGCCAGCCCACGGACACGCTCCGGCCCAGCAGACTCCACGAGATACGGGGCCAGCCCACGGACACGCTCCGGCCCAGCAGACTCCACGAGATACGGGGCCAGCCCACGGACACGCTCCGGCCCAGCAGACTCCACGAGATACGGGGCCAGCCCACGGACACGCTCCGGCCCAGCAGACTCCACGAGATACGGGGCCAGCCCACGGACACGCTCCGGCCCAGCAGACTCCACGAGATACGGGGCCAGCCCACGGACACGCTCCGGCCCAGCAGACTCCACGAGATACGGGGCCAGCCCACGGACACGCTCCGGCCCAGCAGACTCCACGAGATACGGGGCCAGCCCATGGACACGGTCCGGCCCACGGGCTCCAGCAAGACACAGGGCCAGCCCACACACACACTCTGGCCCAGCGGGCTCCACCGAGACACGGGGCCAGCCCACGGACACGCTCCGGCCCAGCAGACTCCACGAGACATGGGGCCAACCCACGGACACGGTCCGGCCCACGGGCTCCACCGAGACACGGGGCCAGCCCACACACACGCTCCGGCCCATGAGCTCCACAGAGACATGAAACCAACCCACACACACGTTCAAAGCCCCTCCTTTCACAGCCATGTGACGTGGGCTACCGCTGAGATGGAGGCAGGCGATTCTGAACCTACACTTTCCAGTGACTCGGTCCAACAGTTTAGGATATTTTGATAATATTCCAAAGTGGGGAGGAAAGACCTAGACTCAGACTGCTGTAACTTTGAAGCCCTGGAGTTAATTATCTCTCGTCTGGCGTTCAGACACTGGAGACCCTTGCACGGTGCCCGGCCCTCACCCTGAAGCCCCCGCATTATCAGCGCAGCTCTGCCCCAGCCACGTCTCTGCGTCCATCACCACTCACCATGGGACAGCAGCACCAGGCTGGGACTTTCCACAGAAGCTCAACTCTTGCTTACAATGCAGATCACACTACAAAATGGGGCTTTTCTTAAGGTCCTCAAGAGAATACAGAGATATCTCCAAGCCTAGTAAAATGCTGCAGAAAAACTCCCCTGAGCATTCTAGATAATTTAGCAACTTAGAAACTAAAAGTCCTTAGATGTTACGCATAATGAAATAGATGTGTTGCTGACAAGATGTCTTAACAAAATATTTATATATTGACTCACATTTAAAATATGTTAGGAGTATCCCTTTTTAAAAGACGCCTGTGTGAAGCCTCTGGAAAGGTGGCATGTTAGACGTTCTCCAAGCGGGGGCCCCACACGGTGCAGCCAAGCCCCCTGCTCCCGTCCAGCGTTTGGAAGCACATCCTCACTATTCCTGGAGGCACTCTCACGTTTCTGTCAGATGGTGAGTGAGCAACAGGGTAAATAAAGTTTCAAAAGCATTTCTCGAGCAGTAAAACCTTCAGTTCCCAGCTAACGGGGCTGATCCAAAGTAAATGAAAGGCTGGTGTGACTCAGCGAGTGTGTGAAAACTTCCAGTTAATGGATCTATTCAGGGACTCGGCACGCACTTGGGAGTCACAAGTCGGGCAGCCGGGCATCAACGCCAGCCTGGGCGCCTGCCCACACCTGAGGCGGGGGCGGCAGGGGCTCTCGGGGACCCAGGTCCCACCAGTTCTGGGGGAGAGATGGCACCCAGGGGGCGGAGCAGGTCCAGGAACCCGCAGGAGAGAAGGGAGAGACAGCTCCTGTGGATTCCTCTGGAAGCCCTCAGGTGCACCCGCGGAGGTACCACCGCCTGGCTGGGCTCCCAGAGCACCGTCGACACGGTCACGAGTCACTAAGCAGAGGTGGAGACGGCCTCAGAGGTCAAGCACTTCAATCACCCACCAGGGAGGAGACCGAGACCTTGACAATGGAGCAGAGAGACGAAAACAAATGGCAACTGCTCTCCTGCTCGTCCAAGGCTGCCTCCGACAGCTTAGGAAGGACGGGCTCTGCCCGGGAGAAAGGACGAGGGAAGAGGGGGCGGTGACTCTCCTGCTAGCCGGGAAGGGTCACTGGAGTGCCCGGAGCGCGGCTGGAAGAAGCCATCCGTTTAGTGGGCACCATTAAAAGGGGAATAAGGACGAGGTGGGTCCCCTTCTCGTGTATTGACCTGCTGCCGAGCTCGCGGCCATCTGCACGCCTCCTGCTCTTTGGAAGCCTAACAGGTGGACAGTACAGAACTCTGACGAAGTGACGGGCGACAAACGTGCATGTACGGACTAAGCAAGGGGTGTGTCGCGCCTGAGTGCAGGTCCCTCAAAAGAGAAGGGCAGGACGAAACCAGCAAAGCAGAGGCGGCGGCGGTCCCGCGCTTCCAGGCCAGCCCGCGGGCCCAGCCGGCTCTGCGGCCCTGCCTGGACTCAAGGACGCAGAGCGCTGCTTAAAAGCGCGCCGACAAAGACGCCTTTAAGAAGCGTCAAAATAGATTCCTTTGAAGTGATTTTCACCAGCACGCCTCCAGCTTTCCCTTCTCTTCCTATTTGCTGTTCCCCAGAACCAGCTGCGGCTATATTTAACCCGCTTTACAAGCTGTGGGCAGACGGGCACAAGCACAGCCCAGCCCAGGCCGTGTGCACTCACTGAGCCGAGGCCTTTTGGGTTGGGAGTTTTCTTCTTTTTTTCCTTCTTGGTTTTTTTTTTTTTCTAAGTGTCTTAAAAGTACCTCATACATCTTGGAAACAAGAAAAAAATACTTAGAAGCCCCTCCATGTTGGTTTGTTATGTAGCTTTAGCCCTGAAATTTATTATTTCTGTAATTAATAACAAGACAGTCTTATGGCTAAAACTGCCATGACACAGAATTCTTGGTTACGGTGTGCATTTTATTATTTCTACCAGAAAATGCTCGTTCCACCTAGGACACAGCACTGGGGAAGAATCAGCACTGGTCAATGATGTTCCTTAGAGGAGTCGGTGCACAGAGACGAACCGAACTAGGAACTGACCAGGATGATGACATGATCCAAACAGGCAAGCAGTAAGCCCGCGCCTCACCGAGGACACCCGGCAGCTGAAAGACTGCTCCTCTCACCACCCAAAACCATCCCCCTGGGATTCTAGCGCGGGGACCCCACCCAACAGGCTTCGCCATTTACCACATTGTCCTGGGGAAACCACTGGTTTGGTTTTAGCTTTCTCATCTACAAAATTAGAAATTGAACTCGAAAATAATCTCTGAAATTATTTTTCACCTAAAAGAAGCAATTGTTTCAGATCAATAATGCACAATAATTAAAACAAAACAACATCCAGTGGACTGGATGTTTCTGCAGTATCTGCCCTGTGATCTTCAGGGTTATTACTCTTACTATTATTCTTTAATAAGCACTGACAAAATGCATGGAAAACTGCTCCTGATCTCAAAACAGATACGTACAAATGTTAACATGAAAAGCTTGACTCCCAAGTCTCGGTCTCCCTCGCTCTCTAAGAGGCTTTATGGCGCGCCTGCCCCACCTTTACTTTTTCCCTAGGTCACTGTGCTGTGTCTTTACAAGTGTCAGCCACGAAAGCACAGGTTACGAATGGAGTGAATACTTTTTTCCCAAGGTAAAACAATCTTATGACCATTCATCTAAAATGTACTCAGAATATTTCATCTTACCTTACCAGTGGTTTTCAGAAACACTGCTCTATACCGGCATTTGCACTAGTTTCCGAATTAAAGTTTGCATGTTATGGTAAAAGTCCACCACACTGATGGGCCGCACACAAGCTGAGCGCTCCCCATCAGAAACACAGACCTTCCTCTAATATGAAAATACCAGCGCTACGGAGAAACATCTGGGTCCACACTGTTATCTCCTTATACTTGGACTTCACTTTTTTAAACAGTATGCAAATACCCTTTATTAGATAGAAAACTAAATTCAAGCCTTTTAACATCCTTAAAAGGCTATTTATACTCAAGCGAAATTCACTCCAAATATTTTATTGGTCAATGTGGAAAGTATTTAAATTAATAAGAATTTCTTCCTGCTACTAGTGCAAGCAATTAAATGAGAAAGAACCTAAAAATGGTCATTTTGCAGAGGATGCAACTGTATACTTAAAAACAAGCATCTATTAAATTACCTGGTTACAAAATTATTAATCAAAATCAAGAGCTTTCTAATTAATAAACAATAAAATTATACTGAGGGAAAATATCCTATTTATACTAGCAAGGAAAGTTGAACACCTAAAAATAGTTAATAAGATATTATTAATAACAGGAATCATATAAAGAAAACTTTAAACACATCAAAGATATATAAAAAGAGGTATTTTAAAATAGTCAAGGACGATCTTTATTCTTGGATTAGAAGATTCAACATTATGAAGATATCCACTACACCTAATTAACCTTAAATTTGACTCAGTGCCAGATTATCGGGTTTGGGACAGAAAGTGACAAAATTATATGCTAGAGTCAAACAAACATGCAAGAATAAACTGGAAATCCTGAACAAGATTAGCAGGGATTGACTCATGTTAGTCATGAAGTTACACATCATGAAAGCATAATAAAGGTGAGAGGCTCCGTGACACACTCAGAACCTCAATGCAGCCCCGGAGGCAGGCAAGACCGGGGGGCAGGTTTCAACCAGTGTGGAGAAGATGGAGCTTAAATAAATGACGCTGAAAAATCAGTGCTTTAGGAAAAAAAAAAAGTTACAGCCTTGCCTCGGTCCTGATACTGAACTATATTCCAAGCCCAACAAAGCTGACAAACACAATCGTAAAAACACTAGAATGAATAAAGGTATTCATAACTTTAGAGCAAGGACCATATTTAACAAGACACAACATCCAGATCACAGAGGAAAGGACTGATGGCTGACTAGAGAAAAATTAAAGACATCTTTAGGGCCAAAAATACCAGATAGTCAAAAGGCAAACGAGAAAATGGAGGAGGGAAGCTATTTTCAACATGACAAAAAGAGCTACAGTCCCCACACAGAAAGAACATGTCTGAGAAGAAAGATCATTCAGTGTGAAGCACAGACACAGCTGTGAACAGGTAATTAACAGAAAACATACATATAAACAGATAATAAGCACATATGCAATGACACTGACCCCTATGCAAAATGAAATAGACACAAATCAAAAGATGTCACCAGCATGCTTTTTACCCAGCTGTATGTTCGTACTTAAACAAGAATGTCTAGTCCTGCATGTGGCAGACTTCTATGTAGAATACAACATTCATGCAAATTCTAAAGGATATGTATAGGCTTATGCATTAAATCTCCTTAAAAGATACAACGAAACCTGTATTCTGAGGCAAGAAGAGTGGGCTGGGGAAGAATGTGATGACGGAGACTTTCTGCCTTGTCCGTCAACACTTTTGTATGAAAATTAAGAAAGCATTTAGTGAGGCTGCTTTTAGGTCCTCTTCTGTAAGCATTCTCTGCTCTTCCCGATGACACCTACAACTCCAAGTCATCATCACATTCACTAGAAATTCAAAGGAAGAGATCTGATATTTATGGTAGATTTCAGAGACAAAAGTGGATATGAAGCATACTGAATATTTAGTCTTTCCTCTTAAGATGTTGGCCCACTGCACAGTTTTTCTGGACTTAAAAGGAAAATGGCTGTGAATACATACAATGATCCTATTTGAGAAATCATTAATGTCTATTTCAGAAATTCTATTCAATATCAAAATGGCACATTAAATGAATGTTCTGTTCAGATTTCTGTTAATGAGTTTCGTTAACTAACACACAAAAACAATGTTTGAAAAGCACTCTTATCCTCAAAATTAAATTAAGGTACCGGGAAGTGGTTAGGATCTATAATTCTGATTTTGGCACGCAGGATAGGAAAGAAAGTCAGTGACCACAAGTATGCACCCACTCCACTTCCAACTCAAATTCAGTAAAGGATTTTTTCCACCTAAACTCAGCCCACTCAACTGCAGATATTCCCCGTCTGGTGCCACTCGAAGCTCGCTCTCACAACTAACTCTAAGTTTACAGTATCTGAGCAACAACATGTCGATAAGAGCAGGCACCGAGACATAATTACACAGATGATCAGTGGAAACAGAATTTTTCAAACTATTTATCACTAAGGACCTGAGCTCCTGGCCAAACCTAATCTTGTGTTGAGCTTTATCTGGTTAAAGGCAAGTTAGATAAAAGCTTCCTATTGAGAAGACACAAAAAGAAAACAAATTTTTTAAAATTCTTTTAGAAGTTTCCCTTAGACCAAACCGGCGATTCCAAAGAACACTGCAATAGGTCGCACCAAACGAAACGCAGTCCATGGCTTCCCCAGAGCTTTTCACCTGTTTAACAGGCTCAACCCAATAGTGGACTTACAGCGACTGATGAACTCTCACAGCAGCTCTTTATTTTTCAATGCACAGTGCATGTGACCACGCTTTATTCTTTAAGTACTTTCCCAAACCAGAGGGGAGGCTCTTCCTGAAAGGATGCTCATCCCCAGGTCCTCCCACGACACGGGCAACTGAGAGAAACGGACTAACTTCTTTAAGTGAGACTTCACATGCCCGGTGTGATACAACGCAGATGATTCAAACCACGGGGGATATGTCATCCCCAACTGAGAGGTTACGTATAACCAGACTAACCTCTACTGTTGCTCAGTAATTATATTTAAAAGCAAAATACAAAAGGAGATGAGAAAGCAGAAAAAAGACAATGATGTTTTGCCTCCTGATTTGACAATTAACAAAGAAATCAGAGAAGTGGACAGTTTCCAAAAACTCAGTCAATTCACAAACAGACTCGAAAGGCAATTACCACTTGGGTGTGTATCTTCTGTGGCCAAGCCTTGCGACCAAATGGCCCAGATTGATTCTAGGTGTCTCTCATGAAAGGAAGCGCTGGACTTCCCGCCGCCCACGGATGACAGCTCGGTGTTTCAGCCTAACGCCTCCTGACGGACAGAAGACTAGGGTGTCCCAGGCAGAAGATAAGAAGACAACAGCTCTAAAAGTTTCCAGTGCGGGCACCGTGTGCACAGGCGTTCCTATTACCGAGCACTTGCGAAAACCAGACCCTTAAGAGAAATGAAGTGCGAGCAAGAGCTGTGATGCCAGCTTCCTCCCGAGCAAGAGCTCCATCCAACGGTCCTCGGCCGCAGCGGAGGGTGAGGAGCCGGGTGGCTGCTAACGGGCGTTTTTGTGAAAATTTTACAAACGTATGTGAAACCAAAAGCAACGGCCATCAGGTGAAAAGTCAGAAAAGGCACTTTGGACCAAAATCTGCTTACAGAGTCAAACAGCTATAAAGAGTAGCCAATCACAAGAGAAAACTGAGACTGTTTGGCATTTATCTAAACTATTAGGATGACTTTTTTCTAAAGACTCAAGGAAGGGAGGATACTTACAAGTTATTGCTAAACGTTAAGGTAAATCTAAATGGATGCTATAGTGTTCTTCTTTAAATCTTTTCACCCACTACCACTTTTTGCCCCTGGCTTTAGAAAATCAAATATATTATTCAGTACTTTAAAAACTGGTCCCCCCATAATTGTCAGCTGTGTTACAACTTACTTTCAAGGCAAACTGTGAAGGATAAATACTAGAGGCAGAAAATTTTTCAATCACGTGAAATGAATGCAGAGGTAATTTATTTATATGTACGTTCCTATCACTGCATTCTGAAAAAAAATGTTCTTACTCATAAAATAGTATTGACTTTTTTTTTATTAAGAAGTTCTAAGTCCTAGAAGGGAGCAGGCCATGCCTTGAAGTATTCTCCCATGGCAAACGCTCATCAAATAAGCCATGAAATAAACTAGGGAACTAACAAGAATTGGGCACGCAACTGAAACTGGTTTTCACAGTAAACTAAAAAGTCTTTGGTTTTTAAAAATGTTCTTAAAACACGTCTCTGATAACTAGTAAAATAAGATTGTATTGATGCTTTATTTGTTTCATAATAAAAAAAATTCAAATTTCACAATGTGACAAACAAAAGGAGCGGCCTCCTTCTTTTCTTAAAGTCAGGTAAGGAGCAGAGAATATGATTCGAAAATGAGGGTAAAAAATGTATTTAAGAGTACATGTCATTTCGTCTCCCAGCAGGGACGCTTTCTCATTTCCACACTGAAGATGCTCCTGTTTATTTTCTTTCCACCAAACGGCAACCCGCAGATTCTCCCAGGTCCTCCTAAAACGAGGAGAAAGCCAGAGGCACTGAACTTTAAAGAAGAGCCAAGTACCGTAGTTATGTCCATGTCGCTAAGCTTGCAAAGAGAACTCAGTCATCACCAAGCTGCGATTATTAGAGACGCACAGAGCTGACTCGGAATCCTTTCCCTCCCGGGGCACACGTGCGTGCCTGTGCGCTCAGCTGCTCGTCTGCCTTCTCACGAACGTGTGGGCTGGACCCCAGCAGGCTCCTCTGTCCGTGGGCTTCTCCCTGCACACGGAAAACGTTATTTCCCTGTATTTCAGGAGTTCTGCCTCCGCGCCAAGCGCAGAAGCGAGCGCACCACGGCCAGCCGCGCCCGGAGCAGCGGCAGAGCCCGGGCTGCCTCGCAGCCTCAGGACGTTCCCGGGCGTCCACACGGCACGACACGCGTTCAGAAGCCAGGCCGAGCCGGCGGGGCTGGGCAGCGCCACGACTGCCCGTCCAGGGCCCGGGCTTCGGGACGAGCGCCCGGGGGCACGGCGCGCCTCCGCGGAGCGAGGACCCCCGCCCGGGGGCGTCCGGCCTGGGAAGCGCGGGCGGTCTCGGCCCGGGGCTCCCCGCGCGCCTCCGCCCCGACCCGGGCCGGCTGACCGGGCGCCGGCGCATCTCCGCCCCAGGAGGCCGGAGCCCGCCGGGGCGTGGGCGCAAATGCTGCCGCTGCCCCGGGAGGCCGGAGCCCGCCGGGGCGTGGGCGCAAATGCTGCCGCTGCCCCGGGAGGCCGGAGCCCGCCGGGGCGTGGGCGCAAATGCTGCTGCTGCCCCGGGAGGCCGGAGCCCGCCGGGGCGTGGGCGCAAATGCTGCTGCTGCCCCGAGAGGCCTGCGGACGGGGGCAGGCTCGCCAGGGAGCGCGGGGCCGCGGCACTCGGGAGCCCGCGGGCCAGGACGCAGCTGGCGCCGCCGGATGGAGGGCCGCGCCTGAGACGGCTCCGCCGCGGCCTGCACAGCAGGGAAGACGGCCCCGGTGGCGCCTCCACGCCCAATGCGACCGTGCGTCTCGGCCGGCGCCCTCGCAGGACACGCGCGGAGAAGAGCCCGCAGGCCGCGCGCGAGGCGGACACCAAGCCGGCCCCGGCCCGCGCAAGTGGCCCCCGGGGGGGGCCCGGGCCCGCAGGGGGAGATCGCCGCCGGGTCCGGAAGCCCGGAACCCGGGAGTCCCGGGACAGCCGTTCGCGTTTTTTCCCCTAAAAACGGAAGCTGAAGCGAGATTTCCGATCCAGCTCAAACACAGACCCTCTCGACTTCAGAATGGAACGGCGCCCCCCGCACGCCGCGGCCTCGCAGCTCCTGGGCGCGGGAACCCGCGGCGCGGGCGAGCGGCACGGGCCCAGGCGGGCGCTTCTCTCCAGCAGCCAGGCCCCGCCGCCCGCCGCCCGCCGCCCCTCCTTCACGCGGCCACGCGGGCTGCGCCAGGCAGCACCCCTCTCCAGCCATCCTCCCGCCGGGCCGCGCGGATGTGGGCCCCGAGGCTCTCCCCTTTCCAGCCGCCACAGACGGCCGCAGGCTCCCTGTCGGTGTCCGTCCTAGCAACCCCCGCCCCGCCCGCGGAGCGGCAGGGCCCTTCCCAGTCCTCGGACGCTCGTGGCTCGGGACGAACGCAGCCGCGTGCAGCGAGGCTCCGCAAGGCCAACCCTGCAGGGGCAGACGGGAGGCCGGGACGGACAGGCTGGGCGAGCCAGCGCAGACCAAGGGGCTCGGCCCCGTGAAAGGAGGGCTCGGCGTGCTTCCCCTCAGCCCTCGGGAACTTCGACACTTTGAGGATAGAAAATCAGGCTTGGTTTAACATAACAGGTGGTGGAGAGATTTTGGTTCTTTTTTCCTTATGATTATACAATGGAAGTGAGAAATAGATTTAAGGGACTAGATCTGCTGCCTGATGAATTATGGACGGAGGTTCGTGACATTGTACAGGAGATAGGTATCAACACCATCCCCATGGAAAAGAAAGGCAAAAAAGCAAAATGGCTCTCTGGGGAGGCCTCACAGATAGCTGTGGAAAGGAGAGAAGCGAAAAGCAAAGGAGAAAAGGAAAGATACAAGCATCTGAATGCAGACTTCCAAAGAATAGCAAGGAGAGATAAGAAAGCCTTCCTCAGCAATCAATGCAAAGAAATAGAGGAAAACAACAGAATGGAAAAGACTAGAGATCTCTTCAAGAAAATTGGAGCTGCCAAGGGAACATTTCACGCAAGGATGGGCTCAATAAAGGACAGAAATGGTATGGGCCTAACAGAAGCAGAAGATATTAAGAAGAGGTGGCAAGAATACAGAGAACTGTACAAAAAAGAGCTTCACGACCCAGACAATCACGATGGTGTGATCACTCACCTAGAGCCAGACATCCTGGAATGTGAAGTCAAGAGGGCCTTAGAAAGCATCACTATGAACAAAGCTAGTGGAGGTGATGGAATTCCAGTTGAGCTATTTCAAATCCTGAAAGATGATGCTGTGAAAGTGCTGTACTCAATATGCNGTTGCCATTTCCTTCTCCAGAGTACATCATGAGAAACGCTGGGCTGGCAGAAGCACAAGCTGGAATCAAGATTGCTGGGAGAAATATCAACAACTTCAGATATGCAGATGACACCACCCTTATGGCAGAAAGTGAAGAGGCACTAAAAAGCCTCTTGATGAAAGTGCAAGTGGAGAGTGAAAAAGTTGGCTTAAAGCTCAACATTCAGAAAACGAAGATCGTGGCATCCGGTCCCATCACTTCCTGGGAAATAGATGGGGAAACAGTGGAAACAGTGTCAGACTTTATTTTGGGGGGGACTCCAAAATCACTGCAGATGGTGACTGCAGCCATGAAATTAAAAGATGCTTACTCCTTGGAAGAAAAGTTATGACCAACCTAGATAGCATATTGAAAAGCAGAGACATTACTTTGCCAACAAAGGTCCATCTAGTCAAGGCTATGGTTTTTCCAGTGGTCATGTATGGATGTGAGAGTTGGACTGTGAAGAAAGCTGAGTGCTGAAGAATTGATGCTTTTGAACTGTGGTGTTGGAGAAGACTCTTGAGAGTCCCTTGGACTGCAAGGAGATCCAACCAATCCATTCTAAAGGAGATCAACCCTGGGTGTTCTTTGGAAGGACTGATGCTGAAGCTGAAACTCCAATACTTTGGCCACCTCATGCGAAGAGTTGACTCATTGGAAAAGACTCTGATGCTGGGAGGGATTTGGGGCAGGAGGAGAAGGGGACGACAGAGGATGAGATGGCTGGATGGCATCACCGACTCAATGGACATGAGTTTGTGTGAACTTCAGGAGTTGGTGATGGACAGGGAGGCCTGGCGTGCTGCGATTCATGGGGTCGCAAAGAATTGGACACAACTGAGCGACTGAACTGAACTGATATATACACACACACACACTAAATGTAAGCCAAAAATGATTTTTTAAGAGCCTTTGTAAATATTATGTACAAATATGCCATTTGGTAGTCACAATAGATTAGCACCATGCATTGGAGTATAAATGAACAAGGAAGCCAATGAAAAATCACTTACCTACATATATAATATAAACCTTTTATAGTCAATGGAGGCAACCTGGATCTTTTTAAGCCTAAAATTAATGTATTTTAAAATAAATTTTAAAATTCAAATGTGAATTTTGCTGTCTATAAAAATAAGCAGGGCTGTCTTTCCCAATAGATTATTACAATAGCTTTTTTTAATTGCAGTTTATAAATTGCAATTTATAAAGTAGTTTATAGACAATTCATTTATGAATTGCAGCTTATGCCACACCCAACATCTGACCTGAGAGAAGGGTAGGTTCCAGACAGTGGGCCTTCCCCGGGAGAGAATCCTACCCCGGGTGCCACAGACTCAGCCTCCCCCCAGGCCCATCACGAACCTGGAGGGTGAGGCTCTGATGACCCTGCTTGATTTGGAAACCACCTCAGACAGAAAGCACTCAACCAGGGTGTGATGTCCAACTCCAAACAACTAATTTAGATAGGTATTTTTAAATTAGTTCTGAAAGACAACAGTTTCCTCAGCCCACACAGATGGCAAACATGCTCACTAACATCGTGCTCCTGAATCTCTGCTGTGATTCTTGCCACACACACTGTGCAGCTCGCCAGGACGTTTGCAGTGATAACCACCGTTGCCAGAAGCACTCGGCTAGGACTGTTCTGGGGTCTCACCTCTAATTCTACACGTGCGATTCACTCATCGGCTGAAGCAAACTATTCACTCAGCGCTGAGCAGCGTGAGAGGCAGCGGGTATCCACAGAGCACCTCCTGGGGCCACGGGCTGCATGTCTCGGGGACAGGGCTTCCAGTCAGAGTCGAGGGCAGGACCCAGCAAGGCCCCAGGGGCTTCCACGTGCTTCTCTGAGGACTTGGTTTCCATCTGGGGGTAACTGGAGATTCATTTTCAACCTCATAACAGAGTGGTACCACGAAGCGCTGACCCAGAGGCGGCCGGGGAGACCCTGGGTGCCCCGCCCGTGACCCATGGACGGCTTCTCTGGGGCAGAGCGAGCTCTCACACTCTCACACCAGGCGAGGGAAGAAACGGAGGAAAGAGGAAACCAAACCAAAGCAACTTTTTAAGCAGAGTTACCATTTCCCAAACTCTCCCGGAAACACAAATAAGGGTTTGGTTTCAAAGGACTTCCTGGTTGTGACTCAGGCTATTAGAAAAACAAAAAGCGGGGCAGGGGGATAAAAAGAAAGCCAAGACCTCAACCAAGCAGGTCACTAATGACAGGAGGCCCTGTCGACAAAGTCAAAAGCGAGGCCTGCCGCAGATAAGTGACGATACAGCGACCTCACTGCGTGCATGTCCTGCGCCACGACAGTCACCAAGAAAAATAACATTCTGCCAAGGAGCGTCGTAATGGCACAGGAAACTGTGCCCGATAAGGCCACTGCTCTCAGAGGAGAAACCTCTGGATACTAAACTGGCCCCAGAGGCACACCGGGATACATATTCTAGTGCCCATTAAAGAAAAGAAGAGCAGCCCAGCTCCCGAAACTGGGGGGCAGAGCTGACAGCGTGGGCGTCTGAGCGCCAGCCCTGGTTCTGCCTGCAGCGACGTGACCTCGAAATCTTGAGTAAGGCACGGTGCACGGGGGCCAGGTTTTGCTCCGGTGAACTGATCAGACAAGTTCAGCAGTTCTCAAGTTCTCCTCCCATGGAGCACCAGTGCTCCGCAAATTAAGACTGTGGTTTTCTGCAGCTAACATCAAATAATGGACATCTGTGTGCACAGTTCTTTCCCATCAAGCTTTTCATAGGCCTCTGGGGCTGGGAACCACGTGTCTGAATGAGCAAGCAGAAACTGACTACCCAACAGAAAAGAGAAGATGTGTTTTTGTGCTTCCAGGTTGGAATGTTAAACTTCATACTTTTAAAATAGTTACACTTCTTGCTAGTAAAATTATTCCTGGTGCAACTGACAGAATCAAAGTTACTAGGTTTTTATGTCTCTCTCTCTCACACACACAGGCGCGCACACGCACACACACAAGCCCTTCCAGGAGCTCTGTGGCGTGGCCAGAGTTGAGACCTACTGGGTCAGCTGTGTCTGAAGCAGGACCCTGGGCTGAGGGGACAGCGTGCACGCCGCCCCGCCCCTGCCTCGCATGGCTTCCCCAGGACACGGAGCCCCACCTGGCCCCGGGTGCTGGGTCCCCACAGTCTCCCTCCACCCCGACCCCTCTGCATACCCGCAGTCACCCTTCTCCTCCACCCCACCTGCTCTGTGACCATCTAAGGATAAACGTTAGGAAGCAACAGCCCGTCAACTGAGAAACAGCTCTGATTTTCTGGCCCTCCACTGGCACGACAGGGCTGAAGTGACGCTCACAGGAGACTGGGGGAGCGCCCAGGACGTCTGCCCTGGACGGATATCGCACCCTGGAGCCGCGGTTGGTGACACTGAACGGTGGCGCGTGTGTGGCTCAGAGGACAGGGAGAAAGTGCCCCAGCAGGGAGCAGGCACTAGAGAAACCTCCAGGGCAGGAGTGGAAAGCCATGTCACCTGCATCTCAGATGAAACCTGAAAAAGCATAGACATCCGACATCTCAGGAAGAGAGGAATCACCAATGGAGAGTCAGACGCCCAAACCAGCCACCTGCGGCTGGGTTCCCGTGTCAGGAGAGCTCGAGCGCTAGATGGCCTGTCCCAGCCAGAGCGCCCTGGGGAAGCAGGGCCAGCTGGACACCGCGCAGAGTGAGTGTGAGCAGAGGCTCCTGACATGGAGCTGGTCTGACCAGAGCCATCTTGGTTGCTCTGGGTACAGTTAATCTTCAGTTCCAGGGTCAGTTTGTTCCCATGTCCTTGAGGCCCGTCCTCAGAATTGTGGCAGCTCTTGTCCTGGCTACAGTCTGGGCGCCATGCAGGTGGCTTCTCCCCCTGGAGGGGTTCGGCATCTGTGAGGCAGCTCACAGAACGTGGCGCAGAGCGCCGCCTGCAGCCCTCGAGGCGGAGCCAGAGGCCTCCCTTTGCTCAATGACTGAACCGTTCCTCTTTAGGCGTGTTGGGCTGTTTCCCTTTGTTTCTACAGTCCCTCATTTCTCTGATTAAACTTATGCTTTGGCTAAAGTTTTTCCACGGACAAAAGGCAGGTGGAGGACGTGCGGGGGGCAGGACCACAGCGTCCTGCTCCACTTCAAGCAGAAGAAGTAGAGGGAAGCAGAGTCACTAGCTGCTGACAAAGTGTGAGCCCCAACCCGCAGGGCCAGCGACACGGCATGGTTTGAGGCCTCGTCCTTTCCCGGTGTCAGACAGCTGACGCCCTGGGCTTGTGCACTGTTCAGAGAGAGAAGGCTGGGTGAAAAAAACCCCTAACTATGCTTTAGTTCATGGGCCACAAGCTGAGACTCTACGACGCTCTTTCTCTTCTCTTTGCTGTTTTGGAAGCTGAATGAATCGGTTACATTTTTCAAATACTAGCCAGAACACATCAACTGCTTCTTTTAAAATAAACTTCCAAAATGGGGCAAAGTCGATGCCAAATGAGGGCTCTGCTTCTAAATATAAACTTCATGCAACCACTGCAGGCGAGGGTGAGATTAGTCAGGGCCTGACTGCTGAGTATCTAGAGGAAGAAAGTGCGGTTTTAATGGGCTTCCAAGTCTTTGTAGCCAGCAAGAGAACACAGACAATGACTGATAGTTTAGATCCCATCTGGACATATTATATTGACAAAACACAGTGAAGAGATTAGGAACCACATTTTGTGAATGCTTAAGAGAGTTTCAGCAGTAGACAGAGTGCTTGAAAAAGATACTGAGGTTCAAAGAGAATTTGTGGATTTCACTTTAGATCCATCATCAACTTCCTACAGGAAAAGCCAAAGGTCATTTCCTTTCTCAATATCTAGGATATCGTCAAACACAGGCAGCACTACGGTCACCAGACCTAAGCTGGGGACAAGCCAGGACCTGCAAGGTCCGCAGAGAAGCGGAAGAGTTAAGGCACGTTTCTATCAAGGTGGTTCTTACTGAAGTCCAGGTGTTTAAAAAAAACAGCTGAAAATTCCTCAGAGGGAATAACAGCTCACTCAACAACAGGACCCGGAACACTGTGAAGCCACCAGGCAGGCCCCCATGCTCTGGCCAGAAAAGGGGACCCAGTTTTACATCTGCTGGGAAAAGAGGCACCAAGAACTTAATGATCAAAATTATAATTCGATGAGGCCGTTGAGAGTAACTTACTTTCCCCTTTACTTTCGTAAAATAGTTGCCAGGACCTGGGATCTTTAACTCACACTCTCCTCCAGCAAAACACCATTATGCCCAGATACAGACCCAGATGGGGACAGACAGAGAGAGAACGCAGGCAGGTCAAGGATAGCAGTTCTCGCTGTCTGGACAGAACGTGCCACGCCGCGGAGTCACCGGAGGTGGTGGACCCCATGTGCTTGGTGTGACTTTAAGGAGGCCTTGTTACTTCCAGCTTGCTTGAGTCCTTTATCCTTGTCACTGCACAGTCTAAGCTAAGTGTTTAAAAAAAAAGCACAGTTACAGTAGAGACTCGCCCATTTGTCTTTTCTGGAAGACTTAAAACTCTAAAAACCAATACACATCAGACTCACAAACATGACGACCAGTGGGCTTCCCCGGTGGTGCGGTAGATAAGAATCCACCTGCCGATGCAGAGGACAGGGCTTCCGCCCCGCTCCAGGAGAGCCCACAGCCACGGGGCCACAAACCTGAGCACTGCAGCTGCTGAAGGCCAAGCACCGGGAGCCCGTGCCTCGCAGCAAGAGAAGCCCCCACGGGAAGCCGCGCGCCGCAGCTCGAGAGCCCTCACGTGAGCGAAGCCCCAGCACAGACAAAATTAAATAAGTGAATGAATGGGTTGAAAGGTCACTGCCGGTGAGTCTCTATCCGCCTGAAGGACAGCCTTACAAGTGACACCCGGGACGCGGAGGGCGCGCAGGCGCTTGGCAGCCCGGGCACAGGAGTCTGCGCTCTCCCCTGAGGGGTAGAGTGTGCGATTGCTGCACGAGTCCCCAGGGTCTCATGCGCGTAATAAGACAGAGCAGTGAGCCCTTAGCCAGACTCAAACGAAAATACAAGAAACAAGAGAAGACCAACAGGGAACGGAGAAGAAACTTAGTCTGTTCAACATGGAGCCCCTTCGGCAAGACACAGCGGCCCGTGTCACATGACCTGCCAGACACATTTACAAAAACGTGAAAGCAAAGGGGAAGGCCAGGGAGGGGAGGGGAGAGAAAGGAACATCGGGAGGGAGGG
Source organism: Connochaetes taurinus (assembly GCA_006408615.1). NCBI lineage: Eukaryota > Metazoa > Chordata > Mammalia > Artiodactyla > Bovidae > Connochaetes > Connochaetes taurinus. The sequence continues at coordinate 486,751 of SJXO01001473.1, forward strand.
AGAGAGAGAGGAGAGAGAGAAGCAGATGTGCTCAGCTACACCCCACCCCAAAAAAAGTACATCACAGAAAGGATCACTGCAGAGTACGGGCCATGATTTGGCATATGCACGTGTGCACGCACACACTCACACAAACATACAGCTTAAAATTAATATGTAACTGAAATTGACAAGTCAAATCGTGATGAAAGTGCCAGAAACCACAAAATACACACACCCAGGAGTCTTGAACCAAAGGCTGGGAAGACAGGATTGAATAAGGATGAGATGAAGGCAGCAGGAAGAAGCCTCTTACGCTCAGGCTGGGACGGGACCAAAGGTGACCGTCACCAACCCCTCATGACCAGTCTTTCCCAACAGCACCAGTCAGGGCTTTTTGCTGGGAAACAAGGCTCACAGGCCTCCCTGCTTCTGCACATCTTAAAGCAGGAGGACCGACTGTCCTGCGTCCTGAACTGCCTTTTCAAGGAGGTCTGGACAGTGACTGTGTTGAAGATAAACCATTTCCCTCCACAAAAAGCCTGCTTACCGCCCATCACAAGACTCAGGCTCCCTAAGCTCGGGGCTCCCTTCCCGCACAAAAAGCCTGCTTACCGCCCATCACAAGACTCAGGCTCCCTAAGCTCGGGGCTTCCTTCCCGCACAAAAAGCCTGCTTACCGCCCATCACAAGACTCAGGCTCCCTAAGCTCGGGGCTCCCTTCCCGCACGCACGGCCTCTCCCTCTGCCTCCACGCCTCCCTCTGAAAACAGGGGGTCCGGAAGGACAGCAGGGACACAGGACACCCTGCTGCTATGGCTGTAGGTCATGAGGCCTCCTGTCTCTGATCCGAGACTCTGAAGTCTTCCGCCAGCTCCCAGGAAACCCACCAACTAACTTGTCAGCTTGTAAGGAGCTAAAATCTCAGACCCTTCCCAGCTCTTGACAGCAATACGCACTTCATAAACATGACCCCCTAAGTATCCCATTGCCCTGTAGGAGAACACCCCGTTAGTTTCATTTCACGTATACAGTCACTGAACAAATAGTTATCAAGCGCCAGGCCCTGTTCTAGATGCTCTGAACAGAGCTGTGAAAATACCGAGGAAGTCCTTAACTCCACAGAACTCAGTCCACTAGTGACGATGAAATTAAATACAGAGAACCACGGATCCTGGCCTGCCTCGACTGAGCAGTGGCCGTAAGGGGAGCAGAGAGGCTGCCTGGGTGGCAGGGCCCCCAAGCCCGCACACTTCTGCCCGCTGCACCGCTGACCCCGCACTGTGGTGGAAGGGGGCCCAGCTCCGGGCTTCCTCAGCAGTGTGCTCAGAATCGCCTGGCCCGACACCCCACTGAACAGACAGGACTCCAGCAAGAAACCCCTGACTGTGGGTCTGGGCAGCACGATGGTTGCAATAGGACAAAAGAAACGAGTGGGCACGCGGGAATACTAGGGTCGTCTCTGAAGGGCTCTGAGCAACCTACAGCCCCCGAGAGGACAAACGGGCATCGCTGATGATCGCTGCCGTGAACTGAGACACAGGGCGTGCATCCACCACGACACTGCCGAAAACTCCACCGTATCCACGTGTCGAAGTCCCAGCCACCCATGAGACGAGGGGACTAGGGAGCCCTGGGCATGGGACCAGCTCGGCGGCCTCGAGCTCAGACTTCTCACCTCAGGAACTGGGAGACGGGCAGCAAAGGGCAAGACCACAGCAGACAGGGCGGAGGAACAAGCCAAGAGGCAGACAGACGCAAGACGCTGTCTCAGACTGTGGACTTGAGACAGATACCTTCCCAATGAGGTAAAGACACCGTAACAGACGGCATACACAGCAAAAAACAAAGCTTCCAAGCCCCACGTGAGGCAGGAATGCGTTAAAAACAAAATAAGAAGAAGGCGGAATTATATCCAAACTCACTTGCAATGCTGGTCATTATAAATTAATTTAACCCCCTCTATTAAAGATAAAGTCTCTCACATTAAGGGGAAAAAAATAAGATACCACCTCTCAAAATAACCCGATCTGGTATATATCCAGCAGATGAAAACAAAAAACAGAGGGTGTAGCAATCTTAATACAAGACAAAGTAGGCCTCAGGCAGAAGTATTAAGTAGAACAATGATTACGAGGTAACAGTCATGAATCTCTATGCATCAAATATCACTGAACTGACAGAATAAGAAGACCAGAAAGAATAAGAGGCAAAAGTTTTAACGTGCATGGAAAATAGTCCCACAAAACCTCAAAGCAACCCTCTCGTCTGACGTTCTCTGTGGGAAAGCCAGCACGAAACACAGAGGATGGGATTATATGCTTGATGCGGGCAATGGGCTTGCAGCAGACTGTGGTCACATACATCTTCCTTTTAAGCATTGATGAAACATTTACAAAAATTGAGGATATATCAGAACACAAAAGTTCTTAAAAAATACAAACAGCACAAAGCCACTGTCTCAATTCCCAAAGCAGTAAAATTCATAACCAATCTTACATTTTAAATGTTAGAACCTTTTAAATACTACACTAATACACAGACAAAAAGAAAGCCAAATTTGCAATTACTGGTTATTGAAAAAACTACTACTTATAAATACTTAGGAAATAAAAGCAGATAACACTCCAAAGAAAATGTATTACTTTGTCAACAAAGGTCTGTCTAGTCAAGGCTATGGTTTTTCCAGTAGTCATGTATGCATTTAAGAGTAGGACTATAAAGAAAGCTGAGCAGTGAAGAACTGATGCTTTGTGGTGTTGGAGAAGACTCTTGAGAGTCCCTTGGACAGCAAGCAGATCAAACTAGCCCATCCTAAAGGAAATCAGTCCTGAATATTCATTGGAAGGACTGATGCTGAAGCTGAAACTCCAATCCTTTGGCCACCTGATGCGAAGGACCGACCCATTGGAAAAGACCCTGATCCTGGGAAAGATTGAAGGTGGGAAGAGAAGGGGACGGCAGAGGATGAGACAGTTGGATGGCATCACCAACTCGAGAGACATGAGTTCGAGCAAGCTCCAGGAGTTGGTGACGGACAGGGAGGCCTGGCGTGCTGCAGTCCATGGGGTCGCAAAGCGTCAGACACAACTAAGCGACTGAACTGAACCAAACTTCTTCTCTGAGTAAAAAAAAAAGTGAAAATGAATTTCCTAACAAAAGAAACAGCTCAACTGAATGTGTGCAAGCTAGGGATCAAAACGGGCACAGTCTGTGTTATATGTCACTTGATGAAATAGAAATGGACGATAAACTGGATGAAAAAATGTATGTACAAATGAAGATGGTATCACGCCAGAGAGCCAGCAAAGGAGGGGTAAGTTTAAGGTGACTGCAATATCACCGGCCGTTAAAAAGACTCAGCCGATTTAAGGAGCTTGAGAATTAAAAAAACTGTGTTTCCTGGGCTGGCCAGAACTAAATCAAAGTATCGTAGAACTCAAAGAGACTTGCCACCTTGGCCTGGAGGAGCATCTGTCCGCTCCATGGCCCTGCGGACCCTCCCAAGGGAATCAGCACAGGCAGACGCAGAGGGCGGCCCAGGGAATCAGCACGTAGACGCAGAGCGCGGCCCAGGGAATCAGCACGGGCAGACGCAGAGCTCGGCCCAGCACCCTCGGGCCCACAAGGTTCTGAGCCAGCCGGTCCATCACTGCCTCGGTGCAACCCTCCCAGCACACGCCCACCCAGACACTCAAACCTCCAGGAGTGAATCTGCTGCGTTTCAACACACACAAGGGCAGGCACACACCCTTCCAACTGCCACAGATAAAACATCCACTGAGTCTCTGTTAATAATAACAGTACGGGTTAGTTTATATCCAACACTTACATGGCCCCTGAAGCACATTATAACCCTGTATACTCATTCACTGAGAGGCTACGTACACAGCATGCACCATGCCCAGCTGATAAGGGGGCACTGCTTCTACAGCGACCTTACAGATGAGGAAACAGAGGCAGTTTCTGAACACACATATGCCGATGTTCCAACAAGGATGCTCTGATGCCAAAGCACTGGAAACACACTCCAAGTATGCAAGATTATCTCCACGCCGTACAGAACGGGGTCCCTGTGAGCAGAGCAGAGCGGTGTGAAATCCCGCAGCACCCTTGCATCAAGTAGCTACTTTGTGCAAGAAACAACTCTATTCTCTGTGTGGAATGCAACAATGAATGAAAGTGCCACCTGCCTTCAAGAACACCACCATTTAGTCCAAGAGATGAGAAATAATGCAAAATACCATAGGACACATAGGAAAACGTCAAGACTATGAAACACAGCAGAGAGATTGGAGAACAATTCCAAGGTAAGTCTAAGGTAACTCCTTTCTTTAAAAAAAGGCAATTGGTATTCACAATAAAAAAACTCTAAAGTGGCTTTAAAACTTGATTGCTGCTGCTGCTGCTGCTAAGTCGCTTCAGTCGTGTCCGACTCTGTGCGACCCCATAGACGGCAGCCCACCAGGCTCCCCCGTCCCTGGGATTCTCCAGGCAAGAACACTGGACTGGGTTGCCATCTCCTTCTCCAGTGCATTAAAGTGAAAAGTGAAAGTGAAGCTGCTCAGTCGTGCCCGACTCTTAGCGAAGAAGATGCATATCAATCGACAGGTGTTTGAAAGGGTTATGCCCCCCCAAAAAAATTATTTTAAGTTTCTCTATTTTGAAATTTGGATTGACTGCCGAAGTCAATAAGATCAATAGAATTCTCACTTAAAAACAGAAATGAAATTTCAGATGCTACACCAATCGGATCATAGATACATAGATCATAGATACCAATCGGATGAAAAAGATACAAAATGGGAACAGGCAATTTCTTGACAAGGGCCAGCTACAAAGTACACGTCCTCCACAGGTAGACTAAGTAATTCTCAGTCTGTGGTCTAAGCATGTGAGGACCACTCAGGGATACAGGACTGAACCAATGGCGGCCTGAGAACAGGCGAAGATGCCCACCAGCACTGGCAGGAACACCAGAGGCTGGGCAACGCCACAGCATATTTCAAAACAGCAAAAGCCCTCTCTCGGGGAAAAAAAAAGACTAGGAGTGTCAGGGTCTCACCTTCCAGAGCCCAGACCAAATTCAAGACCCCCGGAGCTTTCCGGAAAGACCCTAAGGCCACAGAAAAGGCCCGCTCCAGAGCCACTCTGTTTTCTCAGTCGTCCTCTGGGCGGAGGGCAGCTCTGGCGTGATAGTCACAAGTGTGATCTGAGTCTGGACCTTTTTTGTCACTGAACTTACCAAAGGAAAAGAAAGGGGGTGGAGGGGGTGGGGAGGGGTATTACCAAACACACAAATGGTTTGCAGAATAGAGTTCAGGAGCTAAAAGCTAATATAAAGGTTGCATTTTTCCTTTCCTCTTTCCTCATTGTCTTAAGAACAGGACACTGTGAGATCCAGCTGGAGGGCCGCCCACAGCTCTGCCCCACCCCGTGGGGAGCGTGTTCCTCTGTGGGACGAGTTGAGACAGAAGCACAGGCCAGTTAAGCACACACGGAGCAGGACGCCACTCAGGAATCAGTAACAGCTAACGTGGACAAGTCCTCCCAGTCATCCCAAAGAATCTTTCTGAGAGTTTCCAAAATATTTGAGCAACGAAAAGATTTCTTTCTCTGATGTTTTGAAGGCATGAAACCAGCTGGAGACTGCCAGATGCCTCCTGCACGAGGCATTTCCTCTCCAGGTCCTCTGTAACAATAGCATAGAAGTCACAACTGTGAAGTGCCACTTTTAAAAGGATTTACAAAGAGGTTCACGGGAACAAGGAAGGTAACACTTCTCACGTCTCAATCCCCACCCGCCCCTCTCTTCAAACTACATCTTCCTGTCGATAACCGGGATCTCTATTTACCCAATCGATCAAGACACACACTCAGAAGCCACCCCTGCGCCCTTTCCGCCCCCAAAATCCAGTCTGTCAGCAAGCCCTACCAGTGCACCTCAGAACATACCACAGACCAGCCTACGCTCTCCACTGTCCCGCAATACTCCCATCTACACCACCACCACCTCGGGGCTGGACCGCCCCACCACCACCTCGGGGCTGGACCGCCCCACCACCACCTCCGGGCTGGACCACCCCACCAGCCTCCTAACTCGTTCAACTCAGTTCAGTAGCTCAGTCGTGTCTGATTCTTTGCGATCCCATGAACCACAGCACACCAGGCCTCCCTGTCCATCACCAACTCCCAGAGTCCATCCAAACCCATGTCCATTGAGTGGGTGATGCCATCCAACCATCTCATCCTCTGTCATCTCCTTCTCCTCCTGCCCTCAATCTTTCCCAGCATCAGGGTCTTCTCAAATGAGTCAGCTCTCTGCATCAGGTGGCCAAAGTATTGGAGTTTCAGCTTCAACATCAGCCCCTCTAATGAACACCCAGGACTGGTCTCCTTTAGGATGATCTCCTAACTCGTACCTTTCCCCCTCTTGAATGCTAATTAATATCCATGCTGCAAAAGTGATCTTCTTCAACTATGAAGACTTCAGAGAAGCCACTGGGTGGAATCAGCACTCTGGACAAAATGCAGCCTTGCTGTCAGAGTCAAGAAGCTCCTGCCCGCCCACCAGCCGCCTGCTGTCGCCCCCTCCTTCTCGCTGTGCCCCAGCCTCTTTCTGCTCCTAGGACATCCGAACTCAGCTGTTGTCACCTTGAGGCCTGTCAAGCTGAGCCCCAGCGTCCTCAGATTTCAGCACAAACCTCACCTTCAGAGCAGCCTTCCCTGACCGGAACCTACACCCCATCTTCACCTGCTGGCCCGGAGCACAGGGCTTCTCAAACTACCTCTGATGAAAGGAGCCCCGCCTTTTTTTTCATGTTCAATCTATCACAGAACTGATCTAAAATACAGTAAAATTATTTTCTTTAAAGATAGACAAAGACACAGAGAACATGCGCTTGAGATTTTAGTTAACAGCGGTGATGGTCTAAACCCCGCTCCATCACAGCCCTGAGCCTGAGCCCTGCGCTCCTCCTGCTGAGCCAGCAGCCTGGGCACTGCCTGCACTGCCACCAGGGCGACCCCCAGCCGCTGCTGCCAGATGCTGTGCTGGGCTCTGGAGCGCAGCGACGGACAGGCGCAGGGCTCTGCCCTCCCTGTGCTCCAGGGAGGCCCGGGAGGCCGGGTCCTTGTCATAAGCACAAGGCGGAACAAGGATCTGAACTCCAGGGCGGCTCCTCGGCGTTTCCTGGGTACCGAGCAGCACTCATCACTTCTCCTCAGCGCTGTGGGAAAGGACACATCCCAGCAGGGGAAGAAACGTTCCAGAACAGCCTTAAAATTTCAAGTGGGTCAAGAGTAACGGTAACCTCCTGCAGAACACGCTGCCTGCTGGCACGGCGGACCAGCAAATCTGGACCACGGTGGCCCGGTCCACACACGGCACCGTCTGCTCCTGAAAATACCCACCTCGTGTGACCACATGCTCCTTATATCACACAGTAGTCGAATATTTTGATCAAAGTCACCACTTCTAAATGTGTGTCCACTTAGATATCAACTTGGAGGGTCCAACCATGTGGAAGAACTCAACTATACCCTTAACCAGTGTCTGGAGCCATCAGCAACGGCCCCTAACAGCCATTGCACTCCTCAGCTGAACTGCCAACCCTCGTCCTGTCTGTCCTACAAGCATCGGTCCAACCGGCACGCGAGTTCCTTCACCCACTCCCCAGGTCAGTAACAGAGACACTCAGAATTTCCCCCAAGCCAGAATCCACTGATTCACTGATTTCTCAGCAGAAAATCCCAGCTGCCACCCTCGGGCCATCTTAAAGAAATGAGGCCAAGATGATGCTGGTACCTATTGAAAACAGAACTCAGCTTCCTAAGACCTCATCAGCCTGCGATAAAAAATGAAGCCCCCCTCAGCTGCGGGCACCCGGGCCCACAAGCTCCACCAGCACGCCTGGACCTGCATCCTGAGGGCGGAGGCATCACAGGCGCTCTTTCTCTCCACACCCGTCCATCATGCCCTCTCTCTCAAGCTCCCCACACCGTTACCATTCCGTTTCACAGATGAGAAAATGGCAGACTAGGGACGTTTAGTAAATGCCTGTCAAAGAATGAATCAAGGAACACAAATTTGCTGAAATTTTATTCCGTTAAATACAGCATTTCCTTCTTGGCAATGATTCTCAAATTTGGCTAGGCTTCAGGTCACCAAAGCCTCTGTGATCGAAGCCACCAGCTGGTTCTCATACAGCTAAACTGGCCCTGGAAATAAGTGATCTTCACCACGTGAAATCCAAGGGTGCATGTGGACAAACACACATAGGGGAAGCAGGAACATGCCAGCTGCTCATTTTCAAGATTTGCTGGGACTGCCGTGATGTTTCACTGTACAATGTTACTAAAGTATTAAATGTGTGGCAATTCAAAAATCACTTGTTTACCTTACTGCAGTGGAGGCCTGGGCCTATCCCTTAGAGATAGCAAAGGCACCAATTAGTGAAACCTGCCATAAGTCTACCTATTTAGCTTAGCTGATTCCTAAAATAAGGCCAAGGGCACTGTTTAAAGATTTCCACTGAAGCATCAGAATGTGTGAGACAACCTGGATGATGGGTGACAAGCCCCTGCGGTTACTGCACAGAAACAGTGTGTCAGCTGGCTCTCCTGCAACAAGTTAGCCCTGCTGGGAGGACTTCAGCCCTGTGCCTGGTGTCCCCTGCAGGTACCTTCAAGCATTTGCTCCGATACACACTAAAGACCATTGTTTAGCTGTGTTTACTAATTTCAAGAAAAAAAAAATCTATTCTATCAAGCAAGGACTGAAAACCACACAATCGCCTACACAGATTCACTTATCAAGATCTGAGTAATCAAGGCGAAGGACTGAAATTACTGGTGGATACATACTAACGCCCTCCAGGTGCTCGGGTTCTGACCCAAATGGGCAGCAACGAGAAGTCTTTACTTGAGTATTTGCCACATTTCCGAAATAAATGCATACAAGGAAATATATTTATACATATATATATGTCACATATGTGATAAATTTGATAGTTTCAACTGAAGTGAAGTCTACTGTTAAATGTTACTCCATATATAAAAGCAGTAAATGCTTTAAAAGCTTTGCCGAATCACTGAAATGCCCGCAACAATCCCTTCTCTTCGAGCAACCACTCTTTAGACGCCAGGTCTGCTCTACTGATTTCGCAATGGGATCACTTAGGACCCGAGACAGTCTTCGTTCAAAGTCAAGTTCATAAAATAAACAGATGAAAGGCCCAGGTTCCCCGGTCCTTCCTGTGCTGGGGCAGAGAGGACGAGCCCCTCTCCGGTCAGCTGACTCAGGCCAGCAGGGCCTTTCCCCACCGTCCGATTCTGCTTCCGCTCTGCTCCGTCAGTCTGGGCAGAGGTCGGGGGCCAGCGGATCCACCCCGCGCTCGGGAAGGATGCTCCATTCCTTTGCTCCTCACCAACGAGCATTCTCGGTTCTCTGGATGTGATTTACCTGTGGCCCCATTCGTCACAGTCACACGCCTGCCTCTCCTCCCAGGAGACCTAAGCTCTTCCTTGGAAAAGGACCAAGCTCTGAGACAAAATACGAAGTGGGAGCAGCAGGTGCCTCACGGAGTCCCGCGGGGAGCCGCGGTGGGTGCGGCCGCCCGCTGCCCATCTCACCCGCCCGCCTGCCTGCAGGGGCGGACCCACGCTGGCCTTGCTTTTCGGAAGAGAACGCTCAGGTGTAAAGGAAACGAAGAAGCTCTGCCCAAGAGACACCCCAGGTAAAGCAGCGGAGAATAACAGCCTGGCTGCGCCGTGACCTGCCATTCTTTCACCGTAAGAGATCATTTACAACAGGACCCACGTTATGAGGCAACAGTGACGGTTTTCAAGCTGGAACTGCTTTATTCAAAGGCAGAGTTACTTTTACATGTTTTCAACACAGTCAATTACTGAAGGGCAGAAAATGACAGATTTACACCAGCACTCTCGCCTGAGAACAAAGAATTCAATTCCTGCCGCTGAGACACTGGGACGACACCCAGGGCTCAGCTCCGCAGAAGGGGAGGGGAGGCTCCAGGCTCCTGCAGAGCCGCCAGCTCCGCGAGGACATGACCCGCCCCCACCCCGCAGGCCCCCAACAGGGACAAACTGACTGCCCACACCTCAGGCGCCCCCCGCCCTCAGAAGCAAGGTGCCCGTCCCCACAGAGGAAGGGGGTTTAGCGTCAGGGTCGGAGGGGAGCAAGGTCCTCTTTTAAGAGCTTTACTGGTGGCTCAATGGGTAAAGAATCCACCTGCCAACGCAGGAGACGCGGGTTCGATCCCTGGTCCAGGAAGATCCCACATGCCTCAGAGCAGCTAATGCCACGGGCCACAACCACTGAGTCTGCGCTCGAGCGCCGGGAGCCCGCGCGCCGCAGCTCGGGAAGCTCGTGCAGCGTGTGCTCTGCAGAAGCCACTGCAGAAAGCAGCAGGCATCCCGCAACGAGGAGCAGCGCCCACTCACGGCCCCCAGAGAAAGCCTGCGGGCAGCAATGAGGACCCAGCCCAGCAGAAGTAAACAAATCGAATTACTTTGTAAAAAAAAAAAAAAAAAAAAAGACAGTCTCTCCAGCTGCTTCACTGAAACGTCTGAAACGGAACAGTCACAGAGTCAGTCCTGGAGCGCACCGACTGCCCTCAGCTGACGTGCACCAGGTTCATCGCTGAAGCCGGAAAAGCAGAAAGAGGCTTCCATGCTCCTCCTCTGCCGCAGTGGGCCGTGTCGCAGGCAAGTCCAGCTCTAAAGGGTCCAGCAAGCAGCTACCGCCTCACATACGGCGTCTGCGTTCTCCACTAGCTGCCGCGGGGTGTCACCAGGAGCCAGTCCCGGTTCCCAAGGGGCTCACTGTGCAGTCGTCAGGGCAAGGCGACAGCCAACGACCTCGCACACTGCAGAGGCTCGTAGACAAACGCAGGCCCGTCCTGCAAGGAGGGGCTGGGAAGCCGGCCTCCAGGACCGACACGGGAGCTCCGTCAGGACGCGCGATGCAGGGCGACGAGCAGACGCCCCCGGGAAGCGACAGCGTCCACTGCGCCCCGCGACCACACCCAAGGTACCCGCGACAGGGACGGGCTGCGGGGCTTGTGGCAGGGCCTGCATGCCAGCCATTAACTCACCCGTCAGTGACGACCCTCAAAGAAAACAGACCCTGTACTTCTGCGACCAGTGGGGTGGAGGCTGTGCCCACATGCCTGCTGGACCTCAGGCCTGGCAGACGCGGCCCGCGCTCGCCGCAGGCTCTGAGCCTCTACACTTTGCTCCTGGCTCAGAGGCTTGCTCCTACCTTCTACCTTCATTCCCGTCCCCTTTCTTTTCTCTCTTTCTTTTCTTCACCCCAGGAGGCCTATGTGGCCGACAAAAGATACTTTTTATTGACAAGCGCTGACCCTTTATTCCCGACCTGCAGCTGGACCAGCCCCCGCTCACTGCTAACACCGCTGGGGACACCTCTGTACCGTTTGTTCGTTTGTTTGTGGCACCTGTTCGGGCACTGACACCTGGCTGGGAGACCATCTTGGAAGGGACAGCACCCAAAATCCCAAAGGCAAACCCTCACCAAGCTGTCCGGTGGATTTGACAGGAGAGCAGAACTTTTGGGTACCACGGGAGTTAGAGACATCACTCCAGGCTTGGGTCTGAAATGGGCCAGGCTGCCTCCATCCCAACTAATACCCCTCGGGCCATACACTCTGGGACTAGGAAAAGTTTGGCCAACAAGAATTAAAAAAGAACAAAATCTTATTAGGTTATGTAATCAGCTTTGGAGGAGATCAACCCTGGGATTTCTTTGGAAGGAATGATGCTAAAGCTGAAGCTCCAGTACTGTGGCCACCTCATGTGAAGAGTTGACTCATTGGAAAAGACTCTGATGCTGGGAGGGATTGGGGGCAGGAGGAGAAGAGGACAACCCAGGATGAGATGGCTGGATGGCATCACGGACTCGAGGGACGTGGGTCTGAGTAAACACCAAGAGATGGTGATGGACAGGGAGGCCTGGCGTGCTGTGATTCATGGGGTCGCAAAGAGTCGGACACGACTGAGCGACTGAACTGAACTGAATCAGCTTTGGCGACAATATGAGTTAGGAAGCCAAGAAAAGTGGCCACTAAACGGGCCCCTGAGTTATGATCCCAGATTGCAGTTAGATTTACATTACAGAGGGAAGATAAAAACGGACTGGGGCACCGTATGCTCAACTTCCCGTGGCCATGCATCCAGGCAACGAGACCCAAAAGGAAGGCAGGGCCTGAGGAGCCCGGAGAGGTGACTCCAGGAAGGACACAGAGGGCACGCTGACTGGGCCCCTAGGGGGTCACCAGCACCCTGGGCTCCTGAGGCAGACAGGCCCACAGTGGAATCACCAGGGGAAGTGTACTGACATGGAACCGTGTCACCAGACGGGACCAGATCGCCTAACAGAGGGCGTGAAGACACTCACAGTGAAACCGTCAGCCGTGAAGAGGCGAAAGAAGTCCAACAGGGACAGGGCGACGACCCCGCAGCCTTCCTGGGGGCCCAGAGGAGGCTCTCGGGAAGCAGGACAGCACGGAGCCCACCCCCCAACCTCGAGGGACAGGTCCTTTAGGCTGTGTGTTTTCCAGCTGTCTGGTAGTCCCCACGCTGACGTCAGGCGCAATATTCAGAAAGTGACAGCTGGTCCGCAGGTGCCAACAACTGTACAACTGTTTGCTTCAATTGGTTTATTCAGTCTCTAGTCGTAGGGATTTGGCAAGAGGGCTGGAGGCACCCAGAGAGCTCTGCAAAGGCCCAGATGATGGCACGGCTCTGTCCACTCAGAGACTGCCAAGGGGGAAGCCCGCTTCTCTGGGCCAATGTGACCCTGTTGGACCCCTAGGCTCATGGCTACCCAGATTGGGCCCGGGTTCTGGGGTGGACAAAGGGGACGCCGGGGGGAGGATCGCGATCTGTGAGTCCTTTGCAAAGACCCAGGGCACTGGCGGAGGGGATGCCCAGATGCCAGAGCGATGGGGGCCCCTCAGCCAGGGACAGTTCTGCCATCAGAAGACGGACAGGGCCTGAGGCCAACAGGGGCTCTGCCTGGAGACGCCCTCTGCGTAACACGTCCAGCCACATGTGGTCACTGACGGGGCAGCAGCTGACAGAATTTCCTAGACACTGGTGCAAACTTCCCGGCCTTAACCCCAACGACTGGAAGTCTTAGCAACCGTAAGGAGTATGTGATGGGGTGGCAGGGGAGAGGCAGGGGCACACTGCCTTGCAGCCCCTTTTGTGCAACGTCAATGGCCAGCTGTTGCCACATTCCTTTTTGTGTCTGACCGTCCCATCCCTTTAATGGGAAGAGGCGTATTAACTAATGAGGGCCGCTGTTTCTCGAGGGGCAAGGAAACCACCCTCATCACCACGGCTTCTAACAGAAAGTGGGAAGGAGCAGATGAAACCTGGAGCTAAAACAGCAGACGCCACAGACCCTGGCGTGTGGACTGCAGAGGTCCCAGACGCGGCCAAGGATCCCCAGCTGGTGACTCTCGAGCTCAGAAGGGCCACAGTGTCCAAACCTAAGGCGCCGATTTCTGAAACCCAGGGAGGCCCCTCAGGAGTGTTTATGAATAACCAAAATGGGAGGCCAATGGGAGGCCACTGCTCTGACTAACCATGGCTGACAGGAATTGGGGGGGGGGGGTGCTTCCTAACATAAGTGAAGGGAAGTTTGCTCCTGTGTTACCGTTCCAGCACAGGTAAACCAGTGTATCAGGCATGCAGCTTCCTTGAGGTGGTCACTCAATTCTTTGAAGGGAAAAAAAATTCTGGCCTTAACTTGCCTTTTTCCATGTTTTGAGATGCAAATGTTCCACTTGGTCTTCTCCAGGAACCCACCATCTTTTTAAAATACAAATTCTGAAAACAAAGTAAGCGATCTAGAAGTTGACTTGTCTTGTCGAGGACAAATAGAAATCCTGTGTCTTTTCTAAAAAGGGTTTAGCCATCGAGACAGGTGACCTTGATTTGTTCCATCTACTGCAAACCCGACGTGAACCAACCTCCTTTGTAACTGACGGGTTTCACACTGTTGTAGCCGATTCCTGACAGAAATTCTGCAGTGGGAGCTATGAGGTCTGTGTGTGTGAATCTATCTAGATGTCTGTTGTAGGTGCATGGTATTGCCAAAAGCACTTTGTAAATAAAAGAGCTCTATTTAACTGGCTTAAAGGAAATTAAGCACTTATATAAACACTTAGAAATATAAAAGAAGCCAGTCTGAGCAAATTTCAGGTTCATGTGATCTGGCTTCATGTGATAGGGTTAGGGTTAGGGTTCGGTATTAAACCAATGTCTGGTATTGAAGGTGAGCTCTCTTGTAACTTGGTTAAGAAATAAATATTGTCTCACGGTGACTTACAATCTCATTTGACTGTTTTGAAACTTTTTGACAAACTTCCCAAATACAAATGTTAATATCCTCTTGACTTTCGGCTGCCTTTGGGATGCTTTACAGGGTCCCCGAGGCATCTGAGAGAGAAATATTTAACTAGTATTATCTGGAATGCTAAATTGCCTGGAGAGCATTGTTTGCCTAAGTGGCAACCCTACTTAGAAAGCGCTCTATGGATGAATGCTGTTAATGTGGAATTAAAAGCTACACAGTTTCTGAAACTCGGCTGTGTCCTGGTACAACGCTACAGTTCTAGCTCTTATCAAAAAATGTCTGTAGCAGCAACTCGGTCAAGTTCCTTTGTAAGAAACATCGGATTCAGGTGTTTAAGCTGCCTTCTTAAGTCTTCTTTTATGGATGGTTATTGTGCTCGGATGCTGCCGCAAAGGGCCTCATCAAGGACGTTCGCAGGAAGGTTGTGGAGGCAGTTAAAAGAGCTCCACATCAGACAACGGCCCTGTGAGGACTCAGCCCAGCCGCCTTAAGACCAGGAGCCGTCCCGCCCCGGCCCGAGGCCAGGCATCCAGGACTTTCAGTTGCTCACAGACAGGTTATACTGTATTTACATTGTATTGAGTTATACTGTATTTATCTAAAGAAAATAATCAGGAAGGGGAAAAAGATCAAGTGTGGAATGAAACCCTGACATGACAAACCACGGGGGTTTTATTTATTTCTCCATTTAGTTTTTACTTTATTAGTTTTTCTGGGTTTTTAATGGTTTTTTATTGTGGTAAAAGTCACATAATATAAAACAGAGTACTTTAACCATATTTAACTGTACAGTTGAGGGGCACTAAGTACATTCACATCGGGAAATTTACTTTTGTGTTTGTAGTAAAAGAGCAAACAGTTAGCCTTAACCCCGCCTACTGCCAGTTTTCTCTTTTGTTAAAAACAGTAGAAGACACGCTTTTCCACACTGCTCTCCCAGTTAGTTCTCTCTTGCTTCTCCCGTTATCTTCCCGCGCAGCTAATCCCATTGTCCCGGCTTCTGCAGAGGAGGAAGCTGCCCCGGACAGGCCGCCTCTGGTTCCAGGCGCGCTTCCCGCGGGGGGCACGGCGGGCACGGCGGGCACGGCGA
>SJXO01001473.1:502696-515734 GCA_006408615.1 Connochaetes taurinus
TACACACGGAACAGATTCTCCTGACGAGCTACTTCCCCTTCCTTTTCTTGGTTATAATGAAAACATTATATGGACTTCAGAAAACATGATGTGCGCCGTTAAGATATGCTATCCATGAATTTCACTTTAAGATTGTAAAGGCGTCAACTATACATGAAATGGCCACATGGACCCCTGAAAGAGTGGAAGCTTAGTGAAAGGGCTGTTTCTTAAAAAGGCATATAAATCCTACCCGTCTTTCTCAACTCAGCACCACGCACGGCAAGCCAGGTAGCTTCCCTGCCTCCGGAAATCCTGACTTGGCCCCCGCTCTGCCGTCAGCCTGGACAGTGTGCGCCGGGGGAGGCCCCGCACATCGATGCCCTTTCGTCCTCCGCACATGCCCGGGCTCAAGTTTAAATTCACCGTGATTTCCGAAGCAACATACAAAATAAAACTAATTTAGAACAGTTTTAAAGTAGGAGGAAATGGGATTAAAATATTCACAGTGAAAAAAAAAACACCTTATAAAGAAACATGAAAAAGTTTGGGGAACACGCTTCTTGACTCATAAGGTCAATGCGTTATGCAGCATCTTTTAAAGACACACTTAAAACTGAGCCCAACAGACACACGTCACGCCTGAAAGTGCGCGCTCCGGCCCCCGGCTGCGCCCGGCTCTGCGGCCCCAGGACCGTAGCCCGCCGGGCTCCTCCGTCCCTGGGATCCTCCAGGCCAGAACACGGGGGCGGGCGCCGTTCCCTTCTCCCGGGGCTCTTCCCGACCCGGGGGTCGAACACCCGCTGAGCCGCCTGGAAAGCTCTACGCGTAAAAGTGTTACGAAACTCAGTTATGTCTTCAGCCGCTTTCCAGCAGTTTTACTTCCTCACTTCATCAACTTCTTTATCGTCACAACAAATGATTCCATTTCATACCGAGCCACCAAGTTATAAGTAGAATTAAAAAGTGCCACACACACACACACACACATGCACGCACGCACACACAGACACACATACACCCACACGCACACACACACCCACAAGCACACGCACACACACACACCCGCGCGCGAGGCCAGGCGCTGCAGCATCAGCCTCGGCTTCACGAAAAAGGACAGGGGAACTTAACCTTTAATAATAGCAGTAAAGACCTTGGTTTCCTTTCTGAGGTAATTATACTTACATGAAGTTATTAACACGGGATATAAGCCCATGGTAATTTTAAAACATGCTTTTTAAAATTGATTTCATCTTTTCTCCGGAAAAGTTTTAACTGAAACTAGTACAAAGGGGCGGGGCCTGATTTGACTTTCACCTTCTTTTCCCTTTTCCCACTAAGAGAAGTGACAATACCTAAGGACTCTGTCCAATATCACTGAAGCAAA
Source organism: Connochaetes taurinus (assembly GCA_006408615.1). NCBI lineage: Eukaryota > Metazoa > Chordata > Mammalia > Artiodactyla > Bovidae > Connochaetes > Connochaetes taurinus. The sequence continues at coordinate 504,063 of SJXO01001473.1, forward strand.
AAGACCCACATAAACAGGAAACTGAACATTAAATTTTTGAATGATTGTTTTGTTTTCTAATATGCCTTAACTGTATCAGAAAGAAATCCTAATTCCAGAAAATCTCTGGTTGAAAAATAAACCAAAATTAAGACGCTATGTCATGATCTGCTAAAAAAATAAGCAAGTCTCCCAAGGGTTGATTTGAACTTTACTGCTTTACTGCACGTATTCCTAAAACAAAGGAAATACTTTGGCATTTTAATACTTCTTGTCTAATGTTAGTGGGAAGCTACACAGTAACGTCCTTCTCATGGAATAAGGTAGGTTTTTTAATTCTTCATAAGAAATAATAAGTCCACAAAAATTATGTGCTCATTTTTTAGGTACTGTGTGTCTCTTCATTTCTCAAAGAACAGAAGCATAAACTAAAACCATATAAACCATGTATGATGGTCTAAATTTTTGTATCTATTCATTTTACTTGTAACTACGGAATGTATATGTCAAAATAAACAAATTATTCAGTTCAGTTCAGTCGCTCAGTTATGTCTGACTCTTTGCAACCGGATGAATTGTAACATTACAACATTCTAAATCAACAATTTGGGGGGAGGGGGGCTCACTTCAGCCAAAAATGGAAATAAATGTTCAAGCTTTTTCTAAATCTAAGCAAAACACAGTATATGGGTCCAAAATCTTGTAAATACTAATGAGTAACACAATTCAAGAAGGTAATCTTCCGCTGCAAGAGTCTAAGTGAAAGTGAAGTCACTCAGTCGTGTCCGACTCTTTGCAACCCCAGGGACTGTAGCCTACCAGGCTCCTCTGTCCAGCGGATTTTCCAGGCAATAGTACTGGAGTAGATTGCCATTTCCTTCTCCAGGGGATCTTCCCAACCCACGGCTCGAACCCGGGTCTCCCACATTGTAGACAGACGCTTCACCGGCTGAGCCATCGGGGAAGACTCTAAGATGCTGTTAAATTAACTCTCTGAGCGGTTTCTCTGAACTGGTCTCTGGAGTGAAGCCAACTGGAAGATGCAGGGAGGCATCAAGGACCAGAGAGCTACGGACGTGAGCCACCTGGTGGCTTGCCGCCCTCACTGCACCGAGAAACACCTGGGGGCCGGCACGGGCCCACACGGGACTCGCCTGGGTTCTCCTGCGGGTGCCGAGACGACAGGGAGCCCACACGCCCAGCGCCCGGAGTGTCGGCCCCGCAGAGAAGCACCCGATAAACGCGGCTGTCGCCAGCGCAGGGCCCACTGCTGCCGGCCCACCCCCGCGGTCGCTCATTGTTCCCAGGTCTTTTCAGCAGTGCTTGGCGCCTACACCAGGTGCCTAACTCAAAACAAATTCAAAGACACTGCCGCTCACGCGGAGGTCTGCCCAGGCTCTCCTGGGTCTCAGCAGCTCAGAGCAGAGCAGACGCAGCTCCTAACAGGGCACCGTCTCCCCCTCCAGAAAGGCGGCAACAGGACACCGTCTCCCCCTCCAGAAAGGCGGCAACAGGTGGCCAGAGACGTGGGTAAAAAAAAACACAGAAAAAAAGGCAATGAGGTACAATCTGCCGACGAGAGGAAAGTTACAGAAGGCCGTCTTTATGACTCTGCCTGACGCCAAAAGAGGTCCCAAAGAGATGCCTCGGGTGCTCAAACTTTTATAAAAGCAACACTTTCATCTTAAAATAGAAAGGCCTGGGAAGCAGAGGGCATTAGACAATCCTGACGGTGGTGGAGGAGAGGACTATACAGAAGTCGGCTCTACAGGGATGCCTGCCACGGAGCCAGGGACAATCAAGCCCTTCGCCCAGTAAGCGGGTGGGGAGGTGGACCCGCGGCCAGCAGCAGCAGTGCCCGGGAGCTCCAGCAGTCTCGTCAAGGGAGACGCACAAAGCTCAGGGCCGGGACCTGCCCGCTCCACAGCGCTGCGGCCGCGGCCAGGTCCCCGGGAGGGGTCCCAGCCCCAAAGAGGGCGCCCTGCGCGCCTGGCCCGTCCCAGGAGGGAAGGCCACAGGGCTCGCCCCGCGGAGACCACCGAAGCTCCGCGAGGGTGGCTCTGCCCATCCTCCAGGCTAGGTTCTCGGCGGAGGCGAGGCTGCTATTAAAAGACTCGTTTCCTGAGGAAGGTAGACAGCTTTAGGGAAAGAATTCGGCGGGAAGGCGGGGCCCCTTGGCCGGCCGTTTCTCCCCTCCTTGTGTGGTCCTGAGAAAGCAGCTCACCCCGACCACGTCGATGGCCAGGCCTGTAAAAGTGACCACACTCCCCGTCAGAGGCTGCCTGCTCTGCTCCGTCCGCCTGCATGGGGAGCCCCGGCTGCAGAGTCTGCTTTGCATGAGCCCGTTCGGGGGGCTCAGATGCCGCCTGCCTCAGCCCAGTCGGAGGGCCTCGCTCCTTGGCGGGTAACACAGCTCCGGGTTCAGAGCTCCCTGGGGCCCGGCTGCCGCGAAGAGCTCGGGCCTGCGAGCGGGGCCGCGGCGGGGCCAGCTGACAGAGGGAGACGCCCTCGGGAAGCCGGCCCTCCCGACCCGCTCGGGCTGCGGGGCCGAAGGCAGATTCAAGTGCAGCCCTTCAGCCACGTCTGGAAGAATCACTACCAAGAAGCAGCAAGGGCGTTAGCGGGCCGTGAGCCTGAGGAGCAGGTCAGGGCTCAGATCCCAGCTGGGTCACCCAAGTCCCAGCTGTGACGAGGACGCCGTCCCCAGCCCTGCGGCCCCTGGGCCAGACCCCCAAGGGCTGGTGGGGTTGGAAGGCAGGGGGCACCTCCCGTGACGACCAGGGGCGTGGACACGGGAGCACCCACACGCACAAATACACGGGGCTCTAAGACCACTGTCTCCTCGGGAAGAGGCCTCCCCGTCAGCTGCTATCCCGCCACTGCCATCTCACAGCAGGAAAAGCAGCCTGTTAGGAAACGAGATGCGTCCAAAATGCTGAGAGGCTCTGTGGGTCCTGCTAAACCACTGCACTTTGCTTCCCCTTCGGTGACACAGCTTTCAATCTGTTTGCTTCCTTCCCTTCTCCACCATGTGAAAGCTGGGACTCCCGATGACTGCGAGGTCCAAGGTTACATCAATAATTTCTAATCATGCCCCAGAGACCCCTGGATCAGAAACAAAGAAGGAGGGAACTTAGCGATAAAGAAACATGAGCTGCAGACAGAACCGAGCAAGGGGATTTATCTTTCCCAGAGATGAGGCATTTTACAGAATCAGAAAGTTACGACTGGGAAACTGGGAAAGGTGAGAAGCATCAGTAACTTGTATCAGACTTCTACCAAGCTGGAGCAAATGCGAGCCACGGGCACATCCTGCCATCTGAAGCACAGGCAGCAGAGTCCAGGGAGCCTGACCAGTGAGGCCACACGCTCGCACCCAGTCCTCAGCAGGACGGGACGAGAGAAGCCGACGTTCAGCGGAGGTGAGCGCGGCCACCGCACCCTAGACAGCGCCGAGCCCTGGTTCACGCATCGTCCAATACTGCTCGCTTTTGTCACAGTGGTATTACATGTCTAGTCTGATTTACTGTGTTTGTAACTCTCCTCGACAGATAAAAGCCTCCGACACCCGTGCGCCTGCAGGTCGCGTGTCGCCTCAGACGCTTTTCCCGACGCTGCACTTCTCTCTGCGCCCTGGGCCCGGGAGGAGGGCTGGCTGCGCGTGGGATGGAGCCATCGAGACGGCCCACGGGCTGCGCCCGAGGCTGGGCCGTGCCCCGCGGGCCGGCAAAGGCAGGGAGGCCCAGGGGCGGGATCCCACCTAACGCGGCGCCGCGCTGCCAGGTTGTCTCCACAGGGCACGCTGCTCCCGACCCGACGCCCCTCACTCTGCCCACAGCGGACAGCGTCTGCAGCGGAGGAGCCGAGGAAGGAGGGGCCCAGGCCCCGGGCCCAGGCCCCGCGCACAGGCCTTTTCCACTTGCCGGGCTCTGCGGAAATCCCGCCCGCGACACCAGCGGCGGCCCGGGCCCGGGGCGCCCTGCCGCCTCTCCACCTGAAAGGCTCCTCAGAACTGCGCTTGGCGTGTCTTGAATGGTTCATACTTGTTAGTTTTATAGGAATGCGTGTTCGTGGGAAGCCTGTTAATCAAATTGCCAACACGAGTTACTTTTCCTCATTTTTGAAGGCCTGTCCAATTAATAAAAGGCTGATGCTTATGTGCTCAAGTTATTTGAGGCCACTGGGGGGCGGGGCTGGAGGGAGCAACATTGATTGATTCAGTGTAGGCTCTCCTGTCACTTTGAAGACATTTATTCAATTTTGAAATGAAAAATGATGGTAAAATTGGAAAAGAATATGTAAGAAAAGAAATTTCTGAGGAACAATTCCCCAATTTAGAAATAATGCAGGCCTCCCTGTCAGGCCATGCTGCCAGCTGCTATTTAAACCCGTGCTCCTGCCAGCCTGAGGGGCCTCCAGGGGCCACACCGGCAGGAAACCAGGGCATTTATGACTGAGTTCCTGTTATTGAGTTACTCGCAGACAAAACGCCAAGTTTCTTCAGACAGAGTACAGTAGTCCCTCTGTGCGCCCTGTGTGTGCCGCTGTGACATTTAGGCTGCAATTTTTGTTTCATGTATCAGGATTTTTTTAAGATGACTTTTAAAACGTCCCTCCCATGTTTTCTGTAGTGGTGTAGGGAAAGTCGTTGATGTTAAAATGAACGTTTTGTGTTTGTTCACTTATATGCCGAGTACATCACGTGAAATACCGGGCCAGATGAAACACAAGCTGGAATCAAGATTGCTGGGAGAAATATTAACAACCTTAGATATGCTGATGACACCACTCTAAAGGCAGAAAGTGAAGAAGAACTAAAGAGCTTCTTGACCAGAGTGAAAAAGCTGGCTTAAAACTCAACATTCGAAAAACTAATAGCATGGCATCCGGTCCCATCACTTCATAGCAAATAGACGGGAAAAAGTGAAAGCAGTGACAGGCTTTATTTTCTTGGGCTCTGAAATCACTGTGGAGATGACTGCAGCCATGAAATCAAAAGACACTTGCTCCTTGGAAGGAAACCTATTCCAAACCTAGACAGCATATTAAAAAGCAGAGACATCACTTTGCTAGCAAAGGTCTGCATATTCCAAGCTATGGTTTTTCCAGAAGTCATGTATGGGTGTGAGATTTGGACCGTGAAGAACGCTGAGCACCAAAGACTTGATGCTTGTGAACTGTGGTGCTGGAGAAGACTCTTGAGAGTCCCTTGGACTGCAAGGAGATCCAACCAGTCCATTCTAAAGGACATCAGTCCTGAATATCCACTGGAAGGACTGGTGCTGAAGCTGAAGCTCCAATACTCTGGCCGCCTCATGCGGAGAGCCTACTCATTGGAAAAGGCCCTGATGCTGGGAAAAATTGAAGGCGGGAGGAGAAGGGGACGACAGAGGATGAGATGGCTGGATGGCATCACCGACTCAGTGGACATGAGTTTGAGCAAAGTCCAGGAGATGGTGGAGGACAGAGGAGTCTGGTGTGCTGCAGGCCATGGGGTCACAAAGAGTTGGACACTACTTGTTGACTAAACGACAACAACTAACTGGCATACACAATCACATAGCGACAGTGGGCCCTGTGTTTGCTTCCACGGTGGTACACTTTGACAGAAGGCCTCTGGAGCCCTTTTGGGCTGAGGATGGAAGGCTGGGGGCTGAGCAGACACCTTCACGACACGACAAGAAATGAACAACCTTAAACGGCTGCGCAACTTGTTAGGAAAACTAATCCATTTTGAACAAAATCAGTAAGATGAAATTAGAATGGACCAAAATGTACCAGTATTTAACACTTTTCTTGAAGGGGGCGGTGGGCAGGGCTTGAGGTGAGGCTGAGGTCCCTCTGAACAGCCTGACTTTCAGGCGTCCAGAAAATCAGGTGACGCGCGTCCAGACAGGAAGCTGCTTCCGGAGTGATGAGGCTGGGGCCTGGGCCCCCTCTGCTCCAGCGGCACCCAGTGTGCCTCGCGTGGGGCTCCTGCTGCAGCGCCGTGGCCAGCCCGACTGTCGGCAGGCAGGGGGACGTCTGTGCTGACGGTCTGGGACCGGGGCAGAAGGCCAAGGACCGCCACGCCATCTGTCCCTGCTCCGCTGTCCGTGGTGGCGGGGCCCTTGGGTCCACGGCTTGGCCGCAGCCCTCCCCCAGGCCCACGTGTGCGCCTGGTGCTCTCGTCTGCCCTCTCCTACAGCTACTGCAAGGCCGAAAGCTAAGATGACCAGTTTCCAAAACAAAAGTCCATGTATAGTTCGTGTGTTTTGACAAAGCTTTAGCTAACACTGATATTTTTTGTGTGAAAAGTTTTACAAAGGCTTTCCTGGCAGCTCAGCTCAACTGGTAAACAATGCCTGTAAGGCAGGAGACCCCAGTTCAATTCCTGGGTCGGGAAGATCTGCTGGAGAAGGGATAAGCCACCCACTCCAGTATTCTGGCCTGGAGAATTCCATGGACTGTGCAGCCCATGGGGTTGCAAAGAGCGACTTTCACTTTTCAACACTGACTTTTTTTATGTGAAAAGTTTTACAAAGGAAGATAGTAGTGACTGATATGTATTGACTATTTACTATCTGACGTGTATTGCTTTCAACACTTAAACATACTTTTCCTCGCTTGCTTTTCCCAATAATTTCCACCCTGCAAATGAGGAGGCTGAAGGTAGGAGAATGGCTCTGGAGTCAGGGCCTCGACACCTGCTCCCCAGGCCCCCACGCTCTGCTCCCCAGATCCTGCCCGGCCGCCTCCTTTTCCCTGTTGTGTGCACAGCGGCAGGGCCTTTGCTTGCTTTGCAGGCTTCTGCGCAGGTAGAGAGAGGAGGGCTTTGATATGCTGCTGGCTTCCTCCTGCCTGGCCGCCTCCTTTTCCCTGCTGTGTGCACAGCACCAGGGTCCGCCTCCTTTTCCCTGCTGTGTGCACACTTCTGCGCGGGCAGAGAGAAGAGGGCTTCCTGCCGTGCATGTGCTCTGTTTCATCACGTGTCAGTTTTCACACAGTTTTTTCCGAGCAATCTGTCCATTTTCCATTGAAGTAGTTTGACAATAGAACAGAGAACGTAATAAAAAGCACAGATATCCAAATGTGAAATCAGATGTCCCCATTCAAACTGCTGTTTCCTCCGCCATCAGATGGCTCTGGGTTCTCACCGCAGCTGGCCGGGCCAGGCGTGCCCCGGGGCAGCTGCAGCAGACATCAGAAGCGCAGCTGCACTGACCTCCACGTCTCCTTATAAGCTCCTCTGCCAGCTCCTCAGTGAGCAAGGGAACACAGTGCGAGCAGGACCCAAACGGCTGCATCAGCAACTCCAGACCCAGCCGCCCCCAGCCTCAGCTGCATGTGCCCGTCTGTCTGTCTGAATGACAAGATGCAGGTCACAAAGCCACGATCTCAGACCACCATCTGCATCTGAGCCACATGTCGAATCTCAGCTGGCCGGACCTCCCTCCAGAGCTCCATTCAGAGTGCCGAGGCACGGCCTGACGACCACAAACACCCGCTTGATGCCAGACCTGCCGACCTGGGGAGCGCTCCGAGAGCCTCCGTGGAAAGTTTTCCAGGCATACTTGTTCAGGACCAGTGCAATTAATACTCCTTAATCTGAGGATTTCCTTACTTGCCTCTGGAATGATTGCTTCCAGGCGCCACAGGGCAGGACGAGCGCACTGCTGGAGCCCGAGGTCCGCTCAGTATGGGGCTCACAGTCACGCCACTGAAGCTGACGATGAGCACAGAAACCTAAGGTGCTCAAAATAATTCACTGCAGCTGCACGTAAGTTAAACCCTAACACACGTCACATAAAGAGAGTCTGGCGGTAGTCAGTCCAGGGCTGGTGTGGCTGTTGACCACTAGCTCGACTATAATCCGGGACCCAGGCGCCTTCTGTCCTTCTGGCTTCTGTCTTCAAGACTACCTCATCATCCAGAACTGCTGCTGGAGCTCCAGACATCACATCCACATACCAGGTGTAGAAAAGAGGAAGGTAGAGGCCAAGGGGGCACTTTTCCCAGTGCCTCTTACACATCCCTTCCTGCTGGCCAACACAGCATTTCCACTCACACTCATTGGCCAGAATTCAGTAGAGTCAGAGTGTCTGCTGTGCAAGCTGGAAAACGCCATCTTTTAACTAAGCACACAGTTGATCCAGATAACACAGGAATTGTGTTCATAAAGAAGAGAAGAATGGCGATCAGCTAACTGGCTGTCTATGTCACAATGAAAACAATATACTATAATCACAGAGCTTGGAACTGTAGTGAACTTAGAAAGTCTGTATCAGATCCAAACTGTCCATTAGCTCATTTATCTACATTGTTCCTAGAAGCGTTTTGTTCATAGAAGATGGTCAACAAATATTTGCTGAAGGAATGGATACCACCCACAACAGAAACTTGCACGCCACCATTAAATAAAAACAAACAGGGTTCTCACAGTAGACCCCTCCTCTTCTGCCCTGGAAGGCTACCCATGTGAAGGTTATCCTGGGAAGACTGTGATAGGAGCCTGCCAGAGCAGTTTTCTGAAGGACTATGGGGTTACTCACGTGAATTCCTCTGCGTCAGAAAAACTGAGATCATTTCTCAAAAACAGCATCCTGGGAACCAAGAAGTAAAGCACGTGTGTGTATACATGTGTCCTTAACACGGGATGTGCACACACGTCCCTCTCCACTCACGGGGCCTGAAACAACTGATTAGTCCACGCATCTTAAATGCTCCCAGGGAACTGGCCACGTGATTACTCAAAACACTCAGACAGTAGACGGGCTCGGTGCTGCTGAAACTCCCAGGGGAAGGGAAAGCACTTTAGAAAATAGCATGCCCGAGACGTAATTTGAGAGCGCAGAATTTTAGAAAGATTTTTTTTTTTTTTTTTTTTTTTTTACCATTTTCTTCAAGTAAAACTGGCACGATTTTGTTAAATCACTGAATCCTAAGGCCTGCAGAGTGGACTGCATTGGGAAAGCTCTGAAACCGCCGTCTGGACACCGCTCTCCATCCCCATCCCTGATAGAAGGGAAGATGAGAGCACCTCAGGTTCACAGGCCCTAACCTCAGCAGGCACAGGCACACGCATGGCCTACAGGCCCGTGTGGGCACAGCGGGGACGCGGCTGAAAAGACCCCACACTCGGCTCCACACACCCCTCCGCCACTCCGAGGCTGCCATCCCTGTTACGGAGGGTCCCTGAGTGAGTGTTCCCCGGGCCGCTGCACAGCAAGAAGGGTTTGGGATAAGGTCAGAGAAGCCCCGCTTAACACTTCTCCTGGGACCTCTGCTCTCAAGGTGACCTCCTGAGTACTCCACTGCGGACTGTCCTTTACTTTAGACGATGGCAAGATTCAGTATTAGTGTGTGACGGGGTTTTTCTTCAGTCAAAACCTAGAAAACAAGGTAAGAGCTCTGGGGGCCCCACACACAACCCAGAATTAACACCTCTGGGGGTGGGTGCTGCCAACACTCCCTTCCAGAGGGTCCCTCAGCTCACGGCTGACTTCCCAGCGCCCTCCCCGCTGGGGGACGCAGTCCTGCACAGTGCTGCTCTGTCCAGAACCTCCTCCCCAACACACAGGCCTGCACCTGCCCTCTGGGACTTCGCAGGTGCCAAGTGAGAAAACAAAATCCACACTCACATCCTAAAGTGTGATGGAGCTTTAACACACACACACGGGCTTCCCTGATAGCTCAGTTGGTAAAGAATCCGCCTACAATGCAGGAGACCCAGGTTCGATTCCTGGGTCAGGAAGATCCCCTGGAGAAGGGACAGGCTACCCACTCTTCTGGCCTGGAAAATTCCATGGACTGTATAGTCCTCAGGGCTGCAAAGAGTCGGACAGGACTGAGTAACTTTCACTTTCACTCTTCACTTTCAACTGAAGAACTGAACTGGAGAAGGATGCCCGCTGCTTATCGTCCTTATGTTTAGCATTATCAAACATGAGCATTTACTAAAAAACATGCTGAAAATCAGCTAAGTGGTCCTAGAAACAAAGACAGACAGACTAAGCCTTATATTAAGGGGAAATCTATCTTGGGAATCTTAGCTCATGATTTATCACAATGGCTAACAGGAGGCTGAAGACTGATCTCAAGCCGCTTTGGTGAAACGAGGGCTCCCGAGTGGCTGGCTGGGTGAGCACAAGTGCCGTGGGCGGTGAGCACCCACGGAACCCACTTCTCACCCCCAGGACCGAGAACTGAGCTGATTCCGTCTAAACAAGACAACCTGCGCACGCATGGGGGTACACAGTGCTATGCGCAGAAGAGTGGAAAGACACTCCCTGTCCCACACGGTAGAGAAGCAACGGGCAGCATATAAATGGAGTTTTCTAGCTACTGAATGTTGATCAATTTAGAGTTTCTATTCTAAGTAACAAATGTGCCTAGGATGGTTCAGAAACACATCTCTCTTCCTCGGTAGCACTGTGGGAAGGCGAGGCCGGGGCTGGCCCACCTCGGGGAGAGACGGGACTGGGCTGGCACACCCGGGCCCGAGGGCACCTGGCCTGCAGTGCACTCACCACCGTGGTTCACGCAGTCCCAGGTGGGTTTCCCCAGCCCCGGGCGGGTCAGCGGAGCACTCGAGGGTCAGCAATGACCCCAAGACATAGACGAGATCACTGGGGGCTTCCTTCTAGGCAAGGGTTTGTTACTCTGAAGAGGCAAAGTCAGGCAGAAAGCTCCTCTCCAGCCCCGTACCCTCTCTCAGAGCGGGGCTCATCTCTTCCGAGTGCGTGGGGACTTCCTCCCACCCAGCCGCCCTCCCACAGCACCCTCGCTGTCTCCTCGAGGTCATGTCCGCCTGCCCTGCACGACAGTGGGGCCGGGGGACAGCCGTGGGTGCCCCATCAGGCCCCACGCGGGCGCTGAACCCCAGGGCCTGGCCTCCTCTGCCTGCCAGCCCGTCTCAGCTCTGGGTCTGAGCAGGATGCCCACCAAACGTTTGTCGAAGAAGTAATTAAAGTACTCTTATTCCTGCCCGCAGGCATCTGCTTTTCAAAGGACCTCTGAGCACTCTGAGTGTGCTCTGATGGCATCTCAGTGGCTCTTTCTCCTGCAATCCTCTAACTTGCATTTTAGACTTTAGGTAAGACAGTGCTAACTGTTCCTCTCCAGCAATGCTCCTTTCTGAAGCTCCTCCCTCAAAAAGGCAGTAGGCAGCAAATGATTTGCGGATATTGAAGAATCCTTGCATCCCTGGGATAACGCCCACTTGGTCATGATGTATGATCTTTTTAATATGTTATTATTGGATTCTGTTTGCTAGAATTTTGTTAAGGATTTTTGCATATGATTATTTCAGTAGATGCAGAGAAAGCCTTTGACAAAATTCAACATCCATTTATGATAAAAACCCTCCAGAAAGCAGGAATAGAAGGAACATACCTCAACATAATAAAAACTATATATGACAAACCCACAGCAAACATGATCCTCAATGGTGAAAAATTGAAAGCATTTCCCCTAAAATCAGGAACAAGACAAGAGTGCCCACTCTCACCACTACTATTCAACATAGTTTTGGAAGTTTTGGCCACAGCAATCAGAGCAGAAAAAGAAACAAAAGGAATCCAGACTGGAAAAGAAGAAGTAAAACTCTCACTGTTTGCAGATGACATGATCCTCTACATAGAAAACCCTAAAGACTCCACCAGAAAATTACTAGAGCTAATCAATGAATATAGTAAAGTTGCAGGATATAAAAT
>SJXO01001473.1:516196-526596 GCA_006408615.1 Connochaetes taurinus
AGACATTTCTCCAAAGAAGACATACAGATGGCTAACAAACACATGAAAAGATGCTCAACATCACTCATTATCAGAGAAATGCAAATCAAAACCACAATGAGGTACCATTTCAGGCCCGTCAGAATGGCTGCTATCCAAAAGTCTACAAGCAATAAATGCTGGAGAAGATGCAGAGAAAAGGGAATCCTCTTACACTGTTGGTGGGAATGCAAACTAGTCCAGCCACTATGGAGAACAGCATGGAGATTCCTTAAAAAACTGGAAACAGAACTGCCATACGACCCAGCAATCCCACTTCTGGGCATATACACTGAGGAAACCAGAATTGAAAGAGACATGTGTACCCCAATGTTCATCGCAGCACTGTTTATAATAGCCAGGACATGGAAGCAACCTAGATGTCCATCAGCAGACGAATGGATAAGAAAGCTGTGAGACATATACACAATGGAGTATTACTCAGCCATTAAAAAGAATGCATTTGAATCAGTTCTAATGAGGTGGATGAAACTGGACTTATTATACAGAGTGAAGTAAGCCAGAAAGAAAAACACCAATACAGTATACTAACGCATATATATGGAATTTAAAAAGATAGTAACAATAACCCTGTATGCAAGACAGCAAAAGAGACACAGATGTATAGAACAGTCTTTTGGACTCTGTGAGAGAGGGCAAGGGTGGGATGATTTGGGAGAATGGCATTGAAACATGTATAATATCATATGTGAAACGAATTGCCAGTCCAAGTTCGATGCATGATACAGGATGCTTGGGGCTGGTGCACTGGGATGACCCAGAGAGATGGTGTGGGGAGGGAGGTGGGAAGGGGGTTCAGGATGGGGAAAACATGTACACCCGTGGCGGATTCATGACAATGTATCGCAAAACCAATACAATATTGTAAAGTAAAAAAATTAATTAATTTTTTTTTAAAAGCAGTAGGCAATTTTTTTAAACTCTCAAAGGCCCTATATAGGCAATTAATAATTTTTTGTGTTAGTATTCTTAAAATCTCCTATGCTACAGGATCAGAAAACATTAATGATAATGAATCTATAAAATTACTGCAGAATTTTAAATCCCCATAAATACATATTCCATTTGGAAGTGAGACTTCTAATCTGTCAGTTAAGCTTTTGTAAGCCATAATACATAAGCAACTTTTCTATCACTTAGCCCAGTTCAATCACCAAAAATTTTATTAAACTTTCAACAATTGACAATTTAACCCATCCCTTCTGAATTATAGTTCATTCAATTAAATAAATATGGCAGAATTGTGTGGAGAATTTTATAGTAGTTACTTTTCATTTAGAACCTGTGTTAAATTTCACTGTAATTCAATTGATTAAAAAGTCAACTAGATGTGATATTTTGTGATGTGATAAAGAAAAGTTATACTACCTCTGACGTGAACTTTTTTAAACATCTGGATTCAATTATAAAACAGCAATACCTCAACTAACTCACTCCTTAAGTGACTTGAATGTTATTTTCTACTTGGAAAAGTTAGGCGCAAGAAGCTCTTCCTCAATGACTTAAAGAGACAAGCACAAGAACACACGAATGTTAGTGTGTTCTTAGAATTTTCCCCAAACTCAGACGAAACGCTGGTGCAGCAGGAGCATTTGCAGGACGGTGATTTCAGAGGGTGTGCGTGGCCGGAAGAGAAAGGGAGAAATCACAGGGACAGCAGTCCACGAACGTCACAGCAACTGTTAGAGCAGAAGACACAGCCCTGCGACTACAGGACACTCCTTACACAGTTAAACCTTAAACATCCAAATTCTCTGAAAATTGCACAGCCCGGAACTCCTGTTCCTATAAAACTGATATGAAGAGTGTAACTGCTGGAAAAAACGCCTTTGGAAGCATCTGCATTGGAGAGGGCCTGAGAACACGCCTCCTCTCCGCTGGCGCCTCTGTTCGTGTACCAAAGCTACGCTAGCTTTTCACAGGTCTCAAAACACCGAGTTTACCAGTTGACAATGACCTCGAGAAAACTCCAGCACTTGGGTAGCCTGACACGGACTCTGACCTCAAAGGGGCAAACTGTTATCTTCCTAGAAAGGAAAAACAGAAGTTATTTTCTAAATAGCTGTCTTGGTTTAAAAAAAAAAAAAACACTCCTTACGTTTTAAAGAAAAGCATCACCTTCTCTCACTCCTCCTGGGTGTTCTTCTCCAAGGCCACGCCCTCTCCAGGTGCCTTAAGAACCTCAGGGCCAGGAAGACCAAAAAGACTCCCCACTGAACCTTACTTCCCGTACTTTTCAACTCACTGAAGGGAACACAGGCTCTCCCTGTAAATTCCTGTTTGCAGTTATGTACTGGAAATTACAAAACCCTGATGCAAAGGACACGCTCGACCTCAGGGAGCAAACAGCTCTCAGGAGAGCCCCGGAGACGTGCTAAGCCGGGGATACCCGGACGCGCGCGGGGAGCCCCGCGGACACCTCTGCAGCCGAGTCCTGACTCTGCCACCCGCCACTCTGCGGTCACACAGGGACCGAGGCCGGGAGGCGTCTGCCTTCCACTCCCTTCGTTCCTAAAATGAGAACAACGCAGGCCCGCCGGGCTCCAAAGAGCAGATGTGGGAATTACAGGAGATTCTCACCTGAACTCACTTTGAAAAGAGAGCAAATAAAATGCAAATCAACTCTGTCACACAAGTGCAGAACGCGATTCTATTATCGTGGCGGGGAGGGGCTGGGGTCCCAGGTAAACAGCACCGTGGACCCCCGCAGGTCTGGAAGGGCAGGCCTGGGGCCAGCTGCTCCGAGAGAGCCACGGAGGCGGCCAGGGGAGGCCCGGGGCTGCCTGCCCGTGGAGCGGCTGCAGGCATACCCCAGGGCGCAGGCCCGGCCCGCCGAGGCGGAGGACGGTGCGCGCGGGCCTGCGGGGGATGAGGAGGAGCCGCTGCAGGCGGGAGGCGCCAGGCACACAGAGGAGGGCGGCCAGGGCCCCTCAGGGTGGAGAAGGACCCAACCGTCACCACTCACGGGGCTAGTCGAATACAACGTTCCGCACGACAACCTGGCAAACACGGACGCGGCCCCGTCACGCGGGACACACCGCATGCCTGCAGACCGAGGCGGGGCAGGAAGCGCCCGACGCTGCGGGCCTGCCACCAAAACCACTGCCTTAGCTGCAGCAGCAGAAACACAGAAAAGGCTGCTCATTTCTTAGTTTAAGACGTTCAAAATTAAAATAAACCTGCCCCTGAGCTCCTTGGAAAAAGAACTGATCCCAGATTTGGAGCAGAAACACACACAGACCGTCCCATCCCCCTAGAGAGAAAAGGAAGCTGGGACCACCAGGGCCGGCCCCGAGGGATGCGGAGGCCGAACGGAAGGTTCTCCAGGCCACAGAGAAGGCCGGGCTGCGTCAGCAGACCGAGGACTGCACACGTGGAGAAGATTCAATTCCGTGAGCTCCTGAAGATCCAAAACTAGTTGGCCCTTAGAGGATGTCACAGACCAACTTAGTAAGAACTGATAAAGGAAAAGAATCTCCTATACCTCAGGGTAACCAAGTGCTCACAAGCTTCTCTCTCAGGAAGCATTTCAGCTAGTCAGTGAAGAAGGAATCACAGAATTCAGTTATCACCACTTCGCAGCCTCTAAGAAAACAATGAACCTTGTTGATGACCCTCAGAGTCTACCAGCGCTGTAAGAAGGAAAACAAGGCCCTGCGCTCCTCCTGCCGGGAGCAGACGGGAGCGACTCTGGCCCTCACCCGCCCTCAGACCAAGAATGAGCCTCATCAAGTCTGTAAACCTGAACATGTGGCCACGGGACATGCAGGAATGACAGCAAGAGCACCATGGGGGGAGCCGGCCCCGGGCATTCGGTACAAATAGACGAATTATTAGAAATAGCGAGGAGACAGCTGGGGCAATCGGAACACTGACAGACGTCTGACTGTGTTAATTATTATTAAGTCGGTAAATACAATATTGATAGCATAGTATTTTGCAAGAGAATCATTTACAGGTAAATACGATGCTAAATACAGCTATGATACTGTGCACAGAGTTTACTGTTAAAAATCTGGGATGGGGTGGGGGGCCATGGAAAAATACAGCACTACACATGAAATGAATTTTGCTGCAAACTAGTAACTGCTGTTCGTAAAGTTCCTCGGACAGCCACTTTGCCTTCCTGCGTTTCTTCTTCTTGGAGACAGTTTTGGTCACTCCTGTACAATGTTATGGACTTCTGTCCATAGTTCCCCAAGCACTCTACCAGCTCTAATCGTTTGAATCTATTTGCCACCTCCACTGTATAATCATAAGGGATTTGATTTAGATCATACCTGAATGGCCTAGTGGTTTTCTCTGCTTTCTTCAATTTAAGCCTGAATTTTACAATAAGAAGCTCACGATCTGAGGCACAGTCAGCTCCAGAACTCGCTTTTGCTGACCATATAGCTTCTCCATCTTTGGCTACAAAGAATATAATCAGTCTGATTCCAGTACTGACCATCTGGTGATGCCCATGTGTACAGCTGGCTCTTGTGTTATTGGAAGAGGGTGCTTGCCATGGCCACTGCGTTCTCAGCCTTTGCTCTGCTTCATTTTGTAATGAAGCCAAACTTGCCTGTTACTCCAGGTATCTCTTCACTGTCTGCTTTTGCGCCGAATCCCCTGTGATGGAAAAGATCTTTTTTTGGTGTTAGTTCTAGAAGGTCTTGTAGGTCTTCCTAGAACCAGTCAACTTCAGCTTCTTCAGCCTCAGTGGCTGGGACGCGACCTGGATTACTATGGTGCTGAACGGTTTGCCTGAAACTGACTATAACTTAATCAGAGGAACACGCATGTGCTTCCGGAGACCCTCAGGCCTCTGTGACACACGGATGGCTCTGTGTAAGCGAGTGTGTTTGAGCGTGTAGATACACGTGTGCACACACTTATTGCACTTTTCTATAGAGAAAGATCGAGGATTTAGTCAGAAGGGTCTACCATCCAAGGACAGTTACAAAAACGGAAAAACCCGGCCTCCCTGAGACCTGCTGCTCTCAATCCTCACACAGAGAAGTGTGATCTCTACAGACAAACAGAACCGCCGGGATCAGGCGACCCCTTCCCACCACACATCACACACACTCACACTGCACACCTGACTGTCCTCCAGCAGCCGCCCACCTGCCAGGACCCCCACCCACCGCGTCCGCTTTAAAGGCCCTGAACTCAGCCATCACCACTGGGCGGGGGGGAGCCCTCCTGCCACCCGCCATGCCCCTGGGGCCAGAGCCCGTGGTTCAGCCCCGGCCACTGTGACGGGGCCACGTGGCAGTGGTCCCTCCAGAGGGAGTGCGTGTCCTGCAGTGGGAGGGCCCGGGGCTGCCCTCTGTCCTCACCAGGGGTGGGGGCGGGGGCGGGCCTCAGGCCAGTCTCCCTGCANACCCTGCACCGCCCACCCCCGGCCTGCTCTCCTCTCTGGGGTCTTCGCTCCCCCTCCCTCCCCGAGGCAGGAGAGCCCGGGGGGCAACTACATGGGCCTTCCTGGGATACAGGATTGCGGGATATTTTTAATATACTCTAATGTCGTTATAATACAATATGACATTTATGTAATAAAATATAATAGCGTATCAGACAAAATATTTTAATATTAGGTGAAGGTTTATATTTGTGGTTTGCTGTTTAATTTTAAAGGAGATATGTATAATTTCACCAACTTGCTTTTGAACTCAAGTCTTTTACTGAGGTATAAGGTGGATAAAAAGGTCCCCCAACCCTGTTTTAAATAGTAAATACCCAACTCTGCTCATAATAATTTTGTAAATGGCTTTTAAAGTGATGGTACCCTTGTGAGGATTAAACGTGCAAAGATCCTGGCACACACAGGGCTCGACACATACAAGCATGGGTGTGTTTCAGCTGCTGTTATTAAAGATAATCCTAGCACTACCTCAATTATGAGTATAATGGCTTTGATGTGAGTAACTGAGCTCCAGGCATCTTAATACAACTAAGTGAGCTCCTTGCGGGCAAGGTGGTTCTTTCTCACCCCTCTCTGACCTTCCCAGCCCCACGGGGCCCTGTGCACACAGCCTGCCGGGGGAGCCCTTCTTGGGGGTGTGCCGTCAGGAAACAGTCCTCCGAAAGGAAGACAAGATGGGCTATGCTTCAGAGAGCAAAACGCCAGGCGTGTTTTAATCAAATTCATTTAGGCTCTGGAATTATTCCAGCTGCGTCTGAAAGAAACACTGACGGAAAACAGATGCTCTGGGCTGCAGAGGAGCTGAGAAACGGCTGGCACTGGCAGCACCACAGAAGCCGTGGGCAGGGCCTGAGGGCCCTCACACCCTCCTGCGGGCAAGACAGGCACTCCATCCCGAGCCTGGCAAGGCACTTTCTCACTCACCCTTTCTAAAACACATCTGAGAGTTGTAACGAAAATCTCAGGAAACAAGAGGAAAAGAAAGCTGAAGGGTCACAAAGAACTCATCTGAAAACCAAGATGCCCAGAAACCCCTCTGGAAGCTGGGAGGTCAAAGGAAAGTGATAAAGGACAAAACAAACCCCAGCCTTCTGTGCCCAAATCACCTCCAGTCCCCTCTCCCCCAGGGACAGAGGAAAGCGATGGTACAGAAACCCTGTCTGCCAGGAAAGGCAGGATGGAGGCCAGGCAGTCAGATCGGAGCACTTGCATTTACAACCGTTGCCTGGACCGAGAGTCTGTCTCGCCAGAAGTTGAGGGATTATCTTTTGCAGCATGCTTTCACATCCTGCAGTGGAAAGCAGGTGCTGGCTTGACTCCCCTCCGAGACCACAGCGCATTGCCATACCTTAGCTTCTGTCCTCCCCACCTGACAACGCTTCAATAACCTGAGGTGTGTATGGTTTTAATTTTGGATACTTCATATACTTTAATGTGTGTGTATTTTAAAGTGTTTCAGATTACAAAAGCCATACCTCTTACTGTAAACTAGCCTATGGACCAACAACCCTGCAATTAAGGGTGAATTACTTTCATTCAACAGATTAAGACTCCAAGGTTCCCAGAGGGTAAAGTCTGAGTCGCAAAGTCCCAGAGCTGGACCGGAGCCTTTGGTCTCGCATCCCAGGGGCCTCCCTCTAAACCGCCTTGCCGCAGGCCCACGCACATGCGGGCAGCCCCTCTGGGCCACTCCTGGCCATGCTGACTCACCAGCAGCCCTCCAGCTTCCCTGTCTGCATCTGGATCCCTGTGTTTGCTACATACCCATACTAAAGAGCACTATCACAGCAGAAAGGCAGTAGCAAAACACCCGTAATCACACACCGAGCTGGAGACCAGGAGGGGAGTGGCTGCAAAACGTCAGGAGGGCAGAACAAGGAGACGCCTAGAGGTGGGAGGAGAGCGGTGGACGGAGGCCGGCGCCCCTTTCCACCCGGACCAAGACCCGCACACATCCCGACTGCCCCTTCCAGGGCCGTTTAAATAAGAACCCACTGTTCGCTTTCTCAGCTCTCCGGGCACAGTCACCACCCACAAGGCAATCGGGGGCCAGAGTCCTGCCCCTACAGTACTGCGTTCTCGGGCAGGTGACCTCTGTCCCTCATGATAAGCTGCTCTCACTGCAGGCCTTAAGGTCTCCGCTGAAGGAGAGAGGGAGAGAGAGAGAGAGAGAGAGAGAGAGAGAGAGTGTGTGTGTGTGTGTGTGTGTGTGTGTGTGTGAAGTCACCACCCACAAGGCAATCGGGGGCCAGAGTCCTGCCCCTACAGTACTGCGTTCTCGGGCAGGTGACCTCTGTCCCTCATGATAAGCTGCTCTCACTGCAGGCCTTAAGGTCTCCGCTGAAGGAGAGAGGGAGAGAGAGAGAGAGAGAGAGAGAGAGAGAGAGTGTGTGTGTGTGTGTGTGTGTGTGTGTGTGTGTGTGTGTAGGGGGGTGAGGGAGACGACTGTAAGGAGAAGAAATGGGGGCGGGAGAAAACTACAGGAGGGAGAGAAAAAGCAGATAATCAAGCCAGGACCTTTTCTAAAAGGTGACATCTGGCCAAGTTGGCAGCCAAGACCTTCCAACAGTTCACCACGTCTGCACACAGCCAGTCTCAAGAGGAGAAAATCCAGGAGAAATCCTGAGAGTGCCTGGTGGTCCTCAGCCAGGTGGGCCCTCAGCCAGGTGGGCCCTCCACCACCACCCTCCTAGCATCCGGGCGGGCCCTCAGCCGGGCGGGCCCCCCGCCACCACCCTCCTAGCATGAGGAGCCATCCTGGTGCACCCTGCTGCGCACAAGCTTGTCTGTCCTTGGGACTGGCCTTGGGTGCAGAACCCGGGCTCCTGGGCAGAAAAATAGAAAACCTGGGAAGTGAGAGTCTCCTCTACAGAGGGGCCAGGATGCAGGCTCCAAACTCTCACAGAATTCATCAGAGCTGCAGGAGACCACCATGGGATCTAAGAGTTAGATTTATAGATGAAAACTGTGTGTAAGAATAAAAATAAAACCAAATCCTGGCATTGCTATGTGTTATAATTAAATTTAAATGTCAATGAATCAAGTTAATAAAGTGCTCTCATGGAACACAGCATTAACAAAAGTGAACTAAAACGTATGCCAAGAGCAACCGTCCCCACACCGAAGGCATGGAGACGGCCCGGCAGGATGAGCAGTGACGGGATCCGAGGCTCTGGAAACAGCAATCTTCAAGACATAACAGCGAGTTTTCTTTGAAGGTTTTGCCTTTAACATGTCAAAATTAACGAACTCTGATCCTACTCGCATGTATTCCCCTAAATTACATAATTTCACTGAAAACAGAAAATGACCTAACACGTGAGCCAAAATCTACAAGCAGAGTCTGTGACGGCTGTGGCACAGGCGAGGGGGTGCCGCATGGGCGTGCGGTGAGGAGCCTTAAGATGGGGGCCCTCACCCCTGGACGGCCCTGCCCACCCTCGCGGACTCCTACGGAAGACCAGCGGCAGTCCAGGGCGGCCAGGAGAGCCTGTCCCAGTCTAGGCAGAACGGTTTGCTGAAAGGCAGAGAAGTGATTCAGAAACGGAGGAAACAACGAAAGAAAGCAGCGACATCGCTGCTGCCGGCGGCTGGCTCTGACTGGTGTCACTGCGGTGGTGCACTTTCCCCTGATGCTTTATACCCTCTTACACGTCACAGTTTTTCTACAGTATGCACATATTACTATTTTTAAAACTGGGTAAAGTGTTTGGGAAAAGACAAGCTGCATCGTCACGTCGCCGCCACCATCCGCTCGGCTCCAGCTCACTCCTGAGTCACTGGGATTGTTCCACAAGCAGCCAAGGGTGCGTCCCACCCCGAGGCCGGCAGACTGAAGTGGGAGGACCCAAGACTGTCCAAGCTGAGAGCTTTCCACGCTGCTCAGCTGGTTCCTACTGCAGCTGCAGAACCTGGGCATCTTTGAGGAGGACTGGAATCAAAGGTCAAACACCAAGGAGAAAAACAAAGCCTTCTTTTGGAACGAGCACCAAATCTAGAGAACCACTGATGCTGGCAGAATGTCAGTAATTCCTGGAGAGTGAGCCGGAGCCGCGGAGACGGGAGCAGGGGGTGAGGTGGGGTGGGCTAGAGGACAGGGTGCAGAGGCGAGGACTGCCTCCTCCGGGTTCTGGAACAAGGGTGTGTCTGCACAGGTGCACCCCGGGCCGCAGGGGCGGTGGTCTCAGCGGCCAGGCCCGCTCCCCTGGGCCCGGCCACGTGCAGGCTGCCCAGAGCTCCCCTGCGCCCCTCCAGCACAGGCTCCCACACCTGCCCCCAGGGGCTCAGCTCTGGGCGCGGAGGGACATGAGCCCATCCTTCAGTGAAACCCAGGCATCAGTCCCCAGGACCCCCTTCCCCAGCGAAGGGCCCCGGCCACCCAGAGACCCCCTAAAGAGCCCGGCTGGAGGCTGCTCCCCAAGTCTTCCCCGAGCCCAAGCCACACCGGATGTCACCCAGATTGACCAGCCCTCCTCAAGTCCAGTTTCCATTACACGTGCTGGAAACTCCAACCAGGAAACGAGGGGAGGCATCCAGGCCTTCACTCCCTGCATGGATCTGCCTCTTCCAGAAAGTGTATTTAAAGAGAAGAAAATCAGCGCAGGTGGGAGAAATAGCCCACGCGGCTCAGAGAGCCCAGCGGGAACCCCAGGCTTCCTCGACACAAGCCAAGCCCCCACAGGGCCTTTCTGGCCCCAGCCGGGCCCCAGCCACTGGCCTGCTCGCCATAAAGGGCTCCTTCTAAGACACCGTCTTGTTTCTAGGAATTAAAACCAAAATCTCCAAAATAACAGTCTTGTAATAGGATAAACTTAAAATCTGTATGCTCAAACATTACTAAAGACTAAAACACAGCTCAATGGAAAAAAAAAAAAAAATTGAAATAATTCAAAAGTTCCTAAACAGTCAAAACAGCAAAATGGATGGGGCAGGGGGGGGGGGGGGGGGGAAA
>SJXO01001473.1:537861-566694 GCA_006408615.1 Connochaetes taurinus
GGTCTGCACCGGGGGCGGGGCGTCGGGCGGGCCCGCGCGGGCTGGTCCAGATTGCGGGCAGACGTAGGGTGCTGGGTCTTCGCGCCCTCGTAAGGGCCGGCAGTGGGCCGGGCGGGCTGTCAGCCACCTGGTCTTGCCCAGCTCATGCTGCTCGTCCTCCCCTCCACCCTCGCGAATCTCCCAGAATCATTGTGCCGAGGATGCTGAGTCGAACTACGGGCTGACCTTTACCTTGGGAGAAGGCCCTTAATTCTGAATCCAGGGGTCACCGCCCTGGATCATCGGCTTTGACAACTAATTCCTGGAGACAGAAAGACAGAGCTAAGTCGTGTCCGACTCTTAAGATCCCATGGCCTCTAGCCTGCCAGGCTCCTCTATCCGTGGAGTTCTCCAGGCAAGAATACTGGAGTGGGTTGCCATTTCATTCTCCAGGGAAACTTCCCGACCCAGAAATTGAACCCAGGTCTCCCGCATTGCAGGTACATGCTTTACAGACTAAGCTACGCGGGAAGCGATGTGTAATTCCTGGAAACCCGCTGTAATACCTTTTGAGGAGTCTGGTTCTCTGCTTCCTGAAGGGCACTGTGTTGTAAGCCCCCTGAATGGGGTCACACAAGTGGGCAATGACCAGCCTCACTTCTACCCTGCTTTCGGGCTCTTCTCATGTTTCTCTGAGGCTTGGAATCAGGCAGGAGGTTCCGAGTAACTCAATTCAAAATGCTCTAGTCAGGGGACTGGCAGAGCAGGACAAGAGTCTCTGGCCTCACCCATGTGCAGCGTACGAATTCTTGAAAAGACTGCACAGGTCAGTAACCCTGGACATGTCCAATTTCAAAAAATAATTCTGATGCAAGGTGGGGTCCTAGCTGGAGGCCTGCTGAATGTGGCTTCCACCTGGCAGCAGCAGGTAGGGCAGAGAAAGGAGTGGAGGTGACTCAGACCCTGGCGGGGCAGCAGGTGTGTGTACCTGAGCGCTGGCGGGAATCCAGGGAGGAAATGGAACTTCCCAGTCCCCCTGCTCTGCCTCCCAGCATTGTGCATATTCCTCTCCCCAACAGACCCGCACAGACCAGCTTCACGTCACACGCCGGGTGACTCGGAGGTGCCCGCCTAACCTGCCAGACCCTTGCAGACCTCAAATCCCCAAATAGAAAAGCTCAGGATTTAATGAAAAATCTCTCCATCCCCTAAACTCGTCAGGAATACTCCTTAGTTTTGTGGATAGACTCATCTTTGGATTCACTTGCCTCTCTCCTGTCCGTTCTACACAGAGAATGACTGAAGGAAGGTCTCTGACTCACCTCCTTGGTGAACATAGAGGCCCTGCAGCAGAGAGGAAACACTGTCATTGGAGGAACTTGCTATAAGCAAGAAATGTCTGTGAAATCTACTAGAGTTGACTAAAAACTTAAGTTTGTCTTGAAATAAATATGCTTTGAATTAATTTGCAGATAAATTATTTAACATTTCCCCAAAATTGCTGAAAAAAAACAGATACTTAGGGAGGATGTGCCAAGTTTATTTGCAGCTGAGACCCTCGTCACATCTCTGACCTGTCCTGCTAAGAAGCCTGACAGTGGAAGACCCCCAGACAGAAGATCAACTATATTTTAGGGCCTGTAAACAATCAAAAAAATATTGAGGGAAATGGTAGTTCCGAAATACAGTGGGAGATTTAAAAGGAAAGATATTTCCCTGGAAAATGTCTCTGGAGAAAGGTGATGAAAGCAAGACAAGAGTACAGCCAATTTGGAAAAGGACGGAAGAACCGCCTTGAGTAACAGGCTCAGTAAAGCAGAGCACCTACAGGGTGGGCTTCTGGAAGATTCTCTCTGTTCCCTGATGTCTGTACATAGTTTCCAAAGAACAAAAGCGGGATTGTAAAACCCCACCCAACAAAACTGCCAGTGCCCTGAAAGATACAGATAAAGACCTGACAGGTATTCTCAAGCTGTTCTGCAGGAAGCAGACCTCCATCCGATAAAAACGCTGGAAACTGCCAAGGACAAGCACGTGGACCCCAGCCCTGTTGAAATCAGGTGGTTGATGATGCTTGAAACGTCACCTCGACGCCAACCAGTCAGACAACTGAGCACAAGGTAGTCAGGTTTCTGTGGTCCTCACCCTCACGTGGCCCTTAAAACCCTTCCCTGAACGTCTCAGGCAGCTGGCATTTGTCTCTGCCTTCTCCCTTGTGCACAAGCTCTCCTTCCAGTATAAAATTTTGCCTACCAAAGAGCCTTGCAGGAGCAATACACATTTCTGTGGCCTTGCTGTCCCCAGATCTGGAGGAGCCCAGGGACAGCGGCAGGCTAGCACACTGGTTTGCACAGACAGCCGCAGATGGAGGGCTTACACAACAGAAATCTGTTTCCTCGCAGTTCTGGAGGCTGGAGTCCGAGATCAGGTGTCTGCAGGGCTGGTTCCTTCTGCGGCCTCTCTTCCTGGCTCACCTCTGGGTGAGAAGTGTCAGAACTGAGTTGTACTGGAGAACACCCAGCTGATGTGAGAGAGTGCTCCTTGGTGCTATGGGAAACCCGCCCCCAAACACACATTGATTGGAATTGTGTCCAGAACCTTGTAACATGTCACCTAAGAATGGTAACTGCAATTTGTAAAAAGCTGTTGCCGAGGTCACATAGCTAGTAGTTGGTAATGGTAAAAATCATTCTTGGTTCTTCCAATCCCATTCCATATTCTATCTGGAAAAAAAAAAGAAGAAGAAGAAGAACAAACACACATTGATTGGAATTGTGTCCAGAACCTTGTAACATGTCACCTAAGAACGGTAACTGCAATTTGTAAAAAGCTGTTGCCGAGGTCACATAGCTAGTAGTTGGTAATGGTAAAAATCATTCTTGGTTCTTCCAATCCCATTCCATATTCTATCTGGAAAAAAAAAAGAAGAAGAAGAAGACTGAGCGCCAAAGAATTGATGCTTTCGAACTGTGGTGTTGGAGAAGACTCTTGAGAGTCCCTTGGACTGCAAGGAGATCCAACCAGTCCATTTTAAAGGAAATTACTTCTGAATATTCATTGGAAAGACTGATGCTGAAGCTGAAGCTCCAGTACTTTAGCCATCTGATGGAAAGAGCTGACTCACTGGAAAAGACCCTGATGCTGGGAAAGATTGAGGGCAGGAGGAGAAATGGAGGACAGAGGATGAGATGATTGGATAGCATCACTGACTCAATGGACATGCGTTTGAGACTCTGGAAGATAGTGGAGGACAGAGGAATCTGGCCTGGGGTCACGTGGTCAGACATGACTTAGCAACTGAACAACAACAGCAGAAACCCACATTTCCCAGATCATTTTGCATCTAGAGTTTTAGAATTGAGTTCCACCAGTCAGACTGTGACAGGTGGAAGGGAAACGGGCGCCGTCTTTCTCCTTGCTGGTCACACAGTGGAGATTTTTGGCAACTGGACTCCAAGTTTAGGCTCCAGTTTCACCAGGAGCCAGGAGGACTGGCATCAGCAGTGGCTTCCTGAATTCTCGTTTGGAGCAAGATGACGGTATACCCTTGACATCAGCAGCCCAGTGATAGCCCTCCAGCTTCTGCTCCTCCACTCCATACAAAGATTTCTTTTTCAACCAATGTTTTTATTGAAATGATTGTATATTAAAATGTATTTGTAGGAAATAATGCAGGGACACGCCATGTACCCTTTACCCGATCTCCCCCGTGACCACTCAGAAGCTGCAGTGCAACATCAGAAGCAGGATTCTGACACTGAGGCCAGACGCCGACACTGTGCAGGTTCCCCATTTCTGCTTGTACTCACGTGTATGCGCTTGCCTTTAGTTCCACCCCATTTTATCGCACGTGTGGGTCTGTTTATCTACCAGCTCGAAGTGCGGAACAGTTCTGACAGCACAAGGACCCTCCTGCTGCCCTATCCCCGCCCATCCCTCGTCCCTGGGAACCGCTGCTCTGTCTGTGACTTCTGCAGCCGTCCCTTCACAAAGTGCTGTAAATGAACTCCTCCAGCTTTCAGTCTGTGAATTAGCTTTGTTCACAGAGCCTGAGTTTCCCCAGGGATCCGTTCCCAATGCTGTATATCAACCCATCCATGGTGTGGGTGCCCCACAGTTCATGTAGCCCCAACCCTAACCGGCTGAAGGATATTTGGATCATTTCTAGTCTGTGGGTAGGAACATGTACACGTTTCGTGTACACGATTCACGTATGTTCTTGTGTGGCCATAGTTTTTTCATTTAGCCCAAGAGTGTAATTGCCAGGCCACGTGGTAATTACATGCTTATTTGTTTTGTTTTTTAAACTTCCAAACTGGGGTCTTGCAAAGAGTTTGTAAACAGAACATCTTGCTCTAAAACCCGTTTCCACTTGAATTGCCTTTGGTGGTTCCTGTGTCCCACTCTAAACTCTGACGAGCAAAGCAATGCAGATGAGATAGAAACTCCAAACCTGGGGCCTTGAATCTCCACTGAAAGGCCAGTGAAATGGTTCGTGCATGTGTGTGTCTGTGTGTGTGTCTGTGTGTGTGTGTGTGTGACTGAGCGAGAAGGACTGGAGCACGGCAAACATACAGGGGGAGAGAAGAGACCATTTTCTTTTTACTTTCCCTTCATTTCAGGATTTACACCAGTTTTCCAGAAAATAAAGCAGGACAGAAGTAGTGGATTTTTAAGTCAAATCTTATAAGATCCACTGAAGGAGAGGCAGCTCAGACCCCTGTCTTTCACTGCGTTTCTCTTCAGAATAAAATTAACTTGGGCAAGTTTCCTGTCCTGGGCTTTGTGGCAGGAGCAGCAGAGTTTTAGAAACAGAACTGGAAAGTGGTGAGACATCCCTGGCCTTTGTGAGGACTTCCTGAAATGTCACCTCTGCTGGGGTTTCTCCTTTGACAAATGAGATCTCACTGCAGCAAGCTGTTCAGATCATGTTTTCGGAAAAGGGGAGATGTAGCCGAAACAGCTGAAGACCTGTATTTCCCACACTCTCACACACACTGTTGCCTCAGACCCCGCTCTGGCTCAAGGCAGACGAGCAGGGAAGAGTGCTTTCTGGGTCCTGCTGGACACACTCTGTCTCTAGTGGAGCGCGGGCTGACTGCCGCCTCACCTCTGCCTCCTTTGCTTTTAAATTTCCAAAGTTTCCAGTTGCACTAATGGCTTTCACACTAGAAGAGCTATTCACTGGGAAAGGTTTCCCCTCTGGGAATCTTAGTTTCTCAATTCACAGAAGTCCCAGGGAGCAGGGCCGTGGGTCCCCCCTGGACTGTCTAACTAGAATCTCCACTCGAGGCACATAGCGTGGCTTTCCCGTAGTTACTGGCGGCAAACCCAGGGGGAAGCACCTGATGCTTTCAGCCTCCCTGGGCCCTGGTTTTCAGCCTTCCCTCTGGACCTGAGGATGGACACAGGCTCACTCCTCTCCTTGTGATGTTTCCCAAAGCCGTGCCCAACAAAAAGTGACTTTCCAATAACTTGAAACACTGAAACTGAAGTAATATATTATTCTTTAAATTAGATGAGGTAATAAAACACCCTTGACCACCTAAAGGACCCTTCCAGTTCCTGGCTACTAGTCTGATCCCTATAAAATGTCGAAATTGCCTCAAGGTTATGATATAGGTCTCACTTTTAACGGTAAGGATTCTGATTCCAGAAAACGTTATGCTGACGTGTTGAGCACATTCGAGACGCTGTCATAAATCTCCAGCTCCTCCAGGCTGAGTCCACCTCTGTTTCTGATCTTGCCTCCAGTACCTGTGTGCCTAGAAAGTTCTTGGCTCAGGGCCCCGTGTGTGCAGGTAACAGAGGAACTTTAGGATTATAAAGGCTCACACCAGGAATCCTATGCATTAGAGAATCTGCTAGACCAGCTGGGAGAGATGGTAAGAAAAATTAGGATCCTAGTAAATTTTCTTAATGGCCCCCTCCTCCCCACCAAGAGAGAGCTTCCTTCAACCTCTGGGAGACACATCTGAAGGAATCTTCTCCAGGACGAGAAGAGAGACAGGCCAGGACCTGGGATCCTTGCCCCAGTGCCTGCACCTGGACTAACATCTCCTCAAGCAACAAAATATAATACAAAGAAACGATAACGGACTCAAAACAACTCCGCGCGGTGGGGGCACATTATGAACAAAAAGCTATCAGGGGGCAAAAAGCAGCGAGCAGTGTTGGGAGCCAGAGCAGGGTACGGCGCACGCCCCGCACCCAACCCCACCAAAGGGGAGGGCACCCTCCTCAGCTCCCCTCCAGCTGAGCCCCAGACCCATCCTACCCTCACCCCACGCGAGGGACCAGCTCACCCCTCGGAGAGTGAGCAAGGGGACCTGTTTGTTCTCGCTGCCTCCTGCTGCAGCAGGGGCCCAATAAAGCCTGGCCTAAGTTTCTCATCTGGCCTCCGATCCGTTTCTGTGGATTGGGGAGGACCAAGCACACGGGTTGGTCATTGCAGGAGGGCTGAAGCGTGCCGGGCTCTGTCCTTAACTGTGTCCTAATCATCCGAGCAAAGACCCGCTTGTGACGTTACAGTTAATGGAGATGTCCAGTGATCCTCGGGGCAGCTCTGCCGAATCCCGTCCCAAGTTCCTACAGCAAACGTCATCCCCGAGGACGCAAACTGCCCCTCTGGGAACCTCAGTGGAGAGGTGGGGCAGGGGAAAGAGAGGGTCAGCGCGAGCACTGAGGCCGCAGACAGACAGACAGACCCTCCGGCAGACATGGGGCTGGGCTTCTAGTACGAGGACTGAACGGCAAGTGTGGGGAGAGGGGCCCCCGGGAGCGCCAGTCAGAGTTCACCACGGTGATCGCGCGCCCTCTCAGGAAGGACCGATGCCCTCCAGGTCAGCCCTGCCCCCTGAGATGTGCTGGTGACGTGCCCCTGCTGCTGTGCCCCCGGGCCCCTCGCTGTGCACCCAAGGCGATGCTGTGCGCCCCGGCCGCGGCAGAAAGGAGCCTGGCAGCCCCAGGAGCGCTGGACGGCCACTGCGCGCCCGCCCCCGGCACGCGGCCGGGGAAGTGGGGGCCTTCAGGCTCCCTGCCGGGCGCTCCCCCGAGGCTAACCGCGCCTGTTGCTTTGTCTCCTTAGAATTTTTTTTTTTTTTTTAGCCCATCTAGTCCTTAAATCGGAGAAGGCAATGGCACCCCACTCCAGTACTCTTGCCTGGAAAATGCCATGGACGGAGGAGCCTGGTGGGCTGCAGTCCATGGGGTTGCTGAGTCGGACATGACTGAGCGACTTCACTTTCAAGTTTCACTTTCCACTTTCATGCCTTGGAGAAGGAAATGGCAACCCACTCCAGTGTTCTTGCCTGGAGAATCCCAGGGACAGGGGAGCCTGGTGGGCTGCCGTCTATGGGGTCACACAGAGTCGGACACGACTGAAGCGACTCAGCAGGAGCAGTCCTTAAATATCCTCCCTTTTTCTAAGCCTGGCTTCCTGTTGGAACATCAAGACTATATATTCGGGGATTTATCCAGAACTGTCAAAACCAGGTACCGCCTCTATCTGAGCCACAGATGATGACGGAGTCAAATCTGGGAGCCCAGTGACCTCTGGGGGCAGCACGTCAGGCTCCTCGGGCTTCTCACCAAGGTACCAGGGACTCCGTGGAGCAGATTCAGCCTGGAAGTCCAGAGGAGAGGCGTCCGTGGGGCTGTG
The DNA here is from genome assembly GCA_006408615.1 of Connochaetes taurinus. Lineage (NCBI taxonomy): Eukaryota > Metazoa > Chordata > Mammalia > Artiodactyla > Bovidae > Connochaetes > Connochaetes taurinus. The sequence continues at coordinate 545,501 of SJXO01001473.1, forward strand.
CTCCCTCAGGGGCTCTGAAAGGAGCCCGCCCCTGGCTCCTGAGTTACCAGCCAGCGTTGGGATTCCTTGGGTTGGAGATGCTTCCCTCTGACCTCTGTCTCCACCAGCACTTGGCGTTCCCCCAGTACTTGGCGTTCCCCCAGTGTGGTCTCAGATCCAAACTCCTCTTTTTATAAGGACACCAAGTTACAGTGGGTTCATGGCCCTCTTCACCCCAGTGAAGTCTGACCAGTCTGACCTCATCTCAACTTGATTACATCTGCAAAGACCTTATTTCTAAATAAGGTGACATTCCCAAGATCCTGGTAGGACTCGAACACATCTTTTTGGGGACACAATACAACCCACAAAACGCAGTGTTTATGAGTCTACTGAAGAACTGAAGTGCTGCCGATAAGTCATTGTAACTGGAAGATGTGACTGAACCGTGGGGAGCTGGGGAGGCTGGATTTAAAAAAAAAAAATAGAGAGGTGCTCAGATGGCCAGGAAGAAGACTGTGAAAAGAGCCTGGGTAAAATTTTCTGAGGGTATGGAATTCTCTTGCGTGGCCAGGAAAATTAAGAGGAAATAAATTCTTCCGTTTACCAAGCAAACAAACTGGGCAGCCGCTAGATGAAGCCCGGCCTATGTTATTTCATTATATGTCACAATTATAAAAGGTCGGAAGTAACTCCATTTTCTAGAAAGGGAAGTTGGAGCATAAAGAAGTTAAGTAAATTGCTTAAAGTTTGCTTAGTAAATAAATGGCAGGGCCAGGAAAAAATTCTACTTTGTCTGATAGCAAAGTCCATGCTCCTTCAGAAAAGTAATCTTGCTTTAGGCCAACAAATCATTATCTTATGCCTACCTTATGCCACGTACCAGACCACACTGCCTTCCTCAAGGTAATTCCACTAACGGTACTTAAAAGTACTCAATTCTCCAGCCTATTCACCAAACTGTGTATTCAATCTAGAACTCTTCAAAATCTGATGGCATATGTGTATCTTGTTTTAATTTATATGTTCTTGATTATGAGTAATGTTGAGCATCTCGTCAAATTTATTTTATCATTTTTGTTTATTTTTCTCTAAACCACTACATCATGGGTTCTGTTCCTTTTCTGTTGATTTGCTTGTCTTCTTACAGATTTGCTGGAGCTTTCTGTGTGTGGTGGCTAGAACCACACCATTATTTTATGTGTTACAGATACTCACTCCCTTCAGGTTGCTTATCATTTCCCTTTCTTTCAAGGACTTACTTAGAAAGATATTCCCCACAACAGTATTACACAACTGTTCCCTGTTTTTTCCTGTGTTTGTGTTTTTATTTAAAATGTAATAAAATGTGTTTTTCTCAAATGATAGCCAATTACCTCAAAGCCAACTATTGATTACTCTGGTTTTCCTTCATAGTATCTTAAATTATAGTTTACATATGAATTTCATACTAGCATCTTATTTGTTTCAACACCTCTGTTTATGAAAAAGCATCCTGCTACACATACAGTCATGGCTTGGTGACCCACCAAACCAAAACTTCCCCTTGATGCTTGCTATGCTTCTCCCAAGTCAATACTGAAAAGTCCATAAACTCATTCATGGGGGAAGGCTCGAATATTTAGCAGCAAGATCGAGCCCAGGTCTCCCGCACTGCAGTCAAATTCTCTACCATTTGAGGCACTCAGTTCAGTTCAGTTCAGTTGCTCAGTCATGTCCAATTCTTTTCGACCCCATGGACTTCAGATTCCAGGCTGCCCTGTCCATCACCAACTTCTGGAACTTACTCAAAGTCATGTCCATTGAGTCGGTGATGCCATCAAGCCATCTCATCCTCTGTTGTCCCCTTCTCTTCCTGCCTTCAATCTTTCCCAGCATCAGGATCTTTTCCAATGAGTCAGTTCTTTCCATCAGGTGGCCAAAGTATTGGAGTTTCAGCTTCAGCATCAGTCCTTCCAATGAATATTCAGGACTGATTTCCTTTAGGATGGACTGCTTGGATCTCTTTGCAGTCCAAGGGACTCCCAAGAGTCTTCTCCAACACCACAGTTCAAAAGCATCAATTCTTCGGCACTCAGCTCTCTTTATAGTCCAACTCTCATATCCATACATGACTACTGGAAAAACCATAGCTTTGACTAGACGGACCTTTGTTGGCAAACTAATGTTTCTGCTTTTTTAATATGCTGTCTAGGTTGGTCATAACTATTCTTTCAAGGAGCAAGCATCTTTTAATTTCATGTCTGAGATCACCATCTGCAGTGATTTTGGAGCCCCCAAAATTAAAGTCTGACATTCTTTCCATTGTTTTCCCATCTATTTGCATGAAGTGATGGGACCAGATGCTATTATCTTAGTTTTCTGAATGTTGAGTTTTAAGCCAACTTTTTCACTCTCCTCTTTCACTTTCATCAATAGGCTCTTTAGTTCTTCTTCACTTTCTGCCATAAGGGTTATGTTATCTACATATCTGAGGTTATTGATATTTCTCCCAGCAATCTTGATTCCAGATTGTGCTTCATCCAGCCCGGCATTTCACATGATGTACTCTGCATGGAAGTTAAATAAGCAAGGTGACAATATACAGCCTTGATGTACTCCTTTCCCTACTTGGAACCAGTCTATTATTCTATGTCCAATTCTAACTGTTGCTTCTTGATCTGCATACAGATTTCTCAGAAGGCAGGTCAGGTGATCTGGTATTCCCATCTCTTTCAGAATTTTCCACAGTTTATTATGATCCACACAGTCAAAGACTTTGGCATAATCAACAAAGCAAAAGTAGATGTTTTCCCTGGAACTCTCTTGCTTTTTGGATGATCCAGCGGATGTTGGCAATTTGATTTCTGGTCCCTTTGCCTTTCCTAAATCCAGCTTGAACATCTGGAAGTTCGTGGTTCAAGTACTGCTTGAAGCCTGGCTTGGAGAATTTTGAGCATTACTTTACTAGCATGTGAGATGAGTGCAATTGTGTGGTAGTTTGAGCATTCTTTGGCATTGCCTTTCTTTGGGATTGGAATGAAACCTGACATTTTCCAGGCCTGTGGCCACTGCCGAGTTTTCCAGATCTGCTGGCATATTGAGTGCAGCACTTTCACAGCATCATCTTTTGGGATTTGAAATAGCTCCACTGGAATTCCATCACCTCCACTAGCTTTGTTCGTAGTGATGCTTTCTAAGGCCCACTTGACTTCACATTCCAGGATGTCTGGCTCTAGGTGAGTGATCACACCATCCTGATTATCTGGGTCATGAAGATTTTTTTGTACAGTTCTTTTGTGTATTCTTGCCACCTCTTCTTAATATCTTCTGCTTCTGTTAGGCCCATACCATTTCTGTCCTTTATTGAGCCCATCTTTGCATGAAATGTTCCCTTGGTGTCTCTAATTTTCTTGAAGAGATCCCTAGTCTTTACCATTCTATATTTTCCTCTATTTCTTCACATTGATTACTGAGGAAGGCTTTCTTATATCTTCTTGCTATTCTTTGGAACTCTGCATTCAAATGGATATATTTCCTTTTCTCCTTTGCCTTTAGCTTCTCTTCTTTTCTCAGCTACTTGTAAGGCCTCATCAGACAACCATTTTGCCTTTTTGCATTTCTTTTTCGTGGGGATGGTCTTAATCACTGCCTCCTGTACAATGTCATGAACCTCCATCCATAGTTCTTCAGGCACTCTGTCTATCAGACCTCATCTCTTGAATCTATTTGTCACTTCCACTGTATAACCCTGGACTTCCCTGGTGGCTCAGATGGTAAAAGCATCTGCCTACAATACAGGAGACCCGGGTTCAATCCCTGGGTCGGGAAGATCCCCTAGAGAAGGAAATGGCAACCCACTCCAGTACTCTTGCCTGGAAAATCCAATGGATGGAGAAGCCTGGTAGACTACAGTCCATGGGGTTGCAAAAAGCCGGACACGACTGAGTGACTTCACTTTCACTTTCTGTATAAGCCTAAGGGATTTGGTGTGGGCCATTCCGAAGGAGATCAGCCCTGGGATTTCTTTGGAAGGAATGATGCTAAAGCTGAAACTCCAGTACTTTGGCCACCTGATGTGAAGAGTTGACTCATTGGAAAAGATCCTGATGCTGGGAGGGATTGGGGGCAGGAGGAGAAGGGGACAACAGAGGATGAGATGGCTGGATGGCATCACTGACTCGATGAACATGAGTTTGAGTGAACTCCGGGAGTTGGTGATGGACAGGGAGGCCTGGTGTGCTGCGATTCATGGGGTCGCAGAGTCGGACATGACTGAGCGACTGAACTGAACATACCTGAATGGTCTAGTGGTTTTCCCTACCTCTTCAATTTAAGTCTGAACTTGGTAATAAGTTCATGATCTGAGCCACAGTCAGCTCTCGGTCTTATTTTTGCTGACTGTATAGAGCTTCTCCCGGAGAAGGTAATGGCACCCTACTCCAGTACTCTTGCCTGGAAAATCCCATGGATGGAGGAGCCTGGTAGGCTGCAGTCCATGCGGTTGCTAGGAGTCGGACATGACTGAACAACTTCACTTTCACTTTTCACTTTCATGCATTGGAGAAGGAAATGGCAACCCACTCCAGTGTTCTTGCCTGGAGAATCCCAGGGATGGGGGAGCCTGGTGGGCTGCCATCTCTGGGGTCGCACAGAGTCGGACACAACTGAAGCGACTTAGCAGCAGCAGCAACAGCATAGACCTTCTCCATCTTTGGCTGCAAAGAATATAATCAATTTGATTTCTGTATTGACCATCCGGTGATGTCCATGTGTAGACTCTTCTCTTGTGTAGTTGGAAGAGGGTGTTTGTTATGACCAGTGCGTTCTCTTGGCAAAACTCTGTTAGCCTTTGACCTGCTTCATTTTGTACTCCAAGGCCAAATTTGCCTCTTACTCCAGGCAGCTCTTGACTTCCTACTTTTGCATTCCAGTCCCCAATAATGAAAAGGACGTCTTTTTTGGGTGTTAGTCTAGAAGGTCTTGTAGGTCTTCAGAAAACTGTTCAACTTCAGCTTCTTGAGAGTTCCTGGTCAGGGCATAGCCTTGGATTACTGTGATATTGAATGGTTTGCCTTGGAAATGAACAGAGATCATTCTGTCATTTTTGAGATTGCATCCAAGTACTGCATTTTGAGCTCTTTTGTTGACCATGAAGGCTACTCCACTCCTTGTAAGGGATTCCTGCCCTCAGTAGTAGATATAATGGTCATCTGAGTTAAATTCACCCATTCCAGTCCATTTTAGTTTGCTGATTCCTAAAATGTTGACGTTCACTCTTGCCATCTCCTGTTTGACCACTTCTAATTTGCCTTGATTCATGGACCTAACATTCCAGGTTCCTATGCAATATTGCTCTTTACAGCATCGGACCTTGCTTCTATCACCAGTCACATCCACAACTGGGTGTTGTTTTTGCTTTGGCTCCATCTCTTCGTTCTTGCTGGAGTTATTTCTCCACTGATCTCCAGTAGCGTATTGGGGCACCTACCGACCTGGGGAGTTCATCTTTCAGTGTCCTATCTTTTTACCTTTTCATGCTGTTTATGGGGTTCTCAAGGCAAGAATACTGAAGTGGTTTGCCATTCCCTTCTCCAGGGGACCATGTTTTGTCAGAACTCTCCATCATGACCCGTCTGTCTTGGGTGGCCCTGCATGGCATGACTTAGTTTCCTTGAGTTAGACAAGGCTATGGTCCAGGTGATCAGATTGGTTAGTTTTCTGTGATTGTGGTTTCCAGTCACTCTGCCCTATGATGGAGAAGGATAAGAGGCTTATGGAAGCTTCCTGATGGGAGAGACTGACTGAGGGGGAAACTGGGTCTGGCTGTGATAGGCGGGGCCATGCTCAGTAAATCTTCAATCCAGTTTTCTGTTGATGGGTGGGGCTGTGTTCCCTCCCTGTTGCTTGGCCTGAGGCCACCTATGGTGGAGGTCATAAGGATAATGGCAACCTCCTTCCAAAGGTCCCATGTGCATTGCCGGGCTCAGTGCCCCAACCCTGCAGCGGACCACAGCCGACCCTCACCTCCACCGGAGACTCCTGGACACTCATGGGCATGTCTGCCTCAGTCTCTTGTGGGGTCACTGCTCCTTTCTCCTGGGCCACAGGGAAAGCCCAAATAAACAATATTGTTGAATAAATAACATTAGATAATGATAAATCTGGTAAAATTTTAAAAACAGATACTTTTTAAATGTTTCTATTTTGAGTTTCTGGTTTGATGTGTGCAGTATTATTGCTAGGGGAAGCACTCTGGCTGAACCCGCCCACCCTGGTCAGACCCTTTAACCATTCGCATGAGTTGCTTTAGGACAGGAGGTCCTGGTAAGGACTACGGAATAAGCCACCACCAACCGGAAGAGTTCGGGAAAGGTTGAAAGGAGACATCGAGCGTCTGTCCACTTCCCAGAATCCCTCTTGCTAACATCCATCTTGGCTGAGCCACGCTGCTCCACCAGGAAAGACTCTGAATTAGAATGATTGGCCTAAGACGACCCGGAAACTAATCCCATCACCATAAACCCGAGACTGCAAGCCCGCAGCAGGGCAGCTCTCCTGGGTGCCCTCACCCTGCTGCTCTCCCCCGGGCGCCCTTTCCCAGTGAAATCTCTTGCTTTGTCAGCACATGTGTCTCCTCGGACAATTCATTTCCAAGTGTTAGACAAGAGCCCAGTTTCAGGCCTGGAAGGGGTCCCCCTTCCTGCAACATTATGACCTATAATAAATATTTATCTGATCACTCAGGTGACCAACATATATTTCTCATATATATTTGGCTTTTGTCCACAGATCCCAGCTCACAGTTCCCCCCAAACCTTTGGAATTCCATGGGCAACTCGAGAACAGGAATACCTTTTATCAATGTATTTGCTCTCTTATCCTCAGTCCTGAAATTGCTTCAAAGTCATAAAGGTGAACTGGGTGTCTTGGCGTTCATAACAAGCCTATACCCCCACATTAACTGAGATTTCGTTAATGAGATGACTTTGGAAGCGTCTGAGGGGGTGGGGGGTGGGCTGGAGGGGGAGGTGCACGCAGGGCTGGTTGCCAGGGACCCACCATGAAAACAGATGGAACTTCAGGGCTACCTCGTGATTTCCAGGCAGGGGAGGCTGAATGTTCCATGAGTCACTAATGGCCAGTTATCTAATCACTCATGATTTCGTCTTGGAGACCCATAAAACCTGGAAGATAAGGGTTCCGAGAGCTTCCGTGTTGAACACGTGTCATCTGGGGAGCAGGTGGCACCTGTGGAGGGCGTGGAATCTCCATCCCTTCCCACACCTGCCCTGTGCCTGTCTTACACCAGCTATTCCTGAGCTATAATCTTTCAGGACAAACCAGTAATTCAGTAAATAAAGTCTGAGTTCCACGAGCTGCTCTAGCAAACTGATTGAATCCGAGGAGGGGATCCTGGGAGCCACTGATTTATTGCCGGTTGGGCAGAAGCACAGGTAACGACCCAGGCTTGTGTTTGGTGTGTTTGGTGTGTGTGGTGGAAGGCAGCTCATGGGACTGAGCCCCTAACTATGGGATCTGATGCTGTCCCCGGACACACGGGGTCAGCGCTGAGCTGACTACACCCAGCTGCAGTGGCTCTGGTGATAAAGAACCCGCCTGCCAGTGCAGGAGACGTAAAAGACGCGAGTTTGAAGCCTGGGTCAGGAATATCCCCTGGCAAAGGAAATGGCAACCCACTCTACCCAACTCCATGGGTAATTCCATGGACAGAGGAGCCTGGCAGGCTACAGTCCATGGGGTCGCAAAGAGTTGGGCACGACTGCAGCGACTGAGCGCGCACACACAACTGCCCCTTGGTGGTTCAGTTCAGTTCAGTTCAGTAGCTCAGTCGTGTCTGACTCTTTGAGACCCCATGAATCGCAGCACGCCAGGCCTCCCTGTCCATCACCAACTCACAGAGTTCACTCAGACTCATGTCCATCGAGTCGGTGATGCCATCCAGCCATCTCATCCTCGGTCGTCCCCTTCTCCTCCTGCCCCCAATCCCTCCCAGCATCAGAGTCTTTTCCAATGAGTCAGCTCTTTGCATGAGGTGGCCAAAGTACTGGAGCTTCAGCTTTAGCATCATTCCTTCCAAAGAAATCCCAGGGTTGATCTCCTTCAGAATGGACTGGTTGGATCTCCTTGCAGTCCAAGGGACTCTCAAGAGTCTTCTCCAACACCACAGTTCAAAAGCATCAATTCTTCAGCGCTCAGCCTTCTTCACAGTCCAACTCTCACATCCATACATGACCACAGGAAAAACCGTAGCCTTGACTAGACGGACCTTTGTTGTTGGTGGTGTGGGTACACTCCCCAAAAATACACTTTGAAGTTAGGTCCAAAACCTTATAGTGATTGGTTCATACAACCTGTAAAAAGCTGTTGCCTGTGTTTTAAAAAATCTCCAGAAAAAATTTCACATAAAGGGCTAATTGATGGAGTTGTAAAAGGCATTGAAAATAAACCAAAGGACAAGTCATAAAGCGTTTAGTCGCAACAGCACACTTCCCACTCTGCTGCGCTGGGAACTCCATTCATATACCTAAAGTTGGGGGCTTCCCTGGTGGCTCAGCTGGTAAAGCATTCGCCTGCAACACAGAAAACCCTGGCCTGATTCCTGGTCTGGGAAGATCCCCTGGAGAAGGGATAGGCTACCCTCTCCAGTATTCTTGCCTGGAGAATCCCATGGACAGAGGAGCCCGAAGGGCTACAGTCCAGTGGGTCACAAAGAGTTGGACATGACTGAGCAATTAAGCATGATACATGCAAAATTTATATGAGCATCTTTGGAATCCAATATGAAGCTTTGATCGTGTTTAGAAAAAAAGAAAAACACGCAAACAAAACATGACGTAGCTAAAAGAAAAGAGAGAATTAATTCAAAGCGGATGGAAACTTCTGGTTGGTCAAAGAATCTCTCAGCTCCCTCATTCTTTCTCTGCCTTCTGGTTCAAAAACCTAAGTCATGTCAGGACTAGAAATTAGTGTTTCTTGCAAAAGCCTTCTCAGAGTGTATAAGATCGAAACAGAGCTCTTAATGAATCAAGAAACTATCAGGATGGCCCAGCACCTCTGGACTCACCAGCTCCTCAAAAGCAGGACTGTGCGTTTTATTTCTCTCAACCTCCCAGCGCACATTGGAAAGATGTTCAGGGAGTGCTGACTGAATCGAGTCCTGATGAGAAACAGACAGTGCTGTCCCTCTATCGGCTGCACTTTATCGGGGTGGCTGACAAATCAGTCCAAGGAGGTGATGACCTTCAAGGCCAGGAATGCCCTCCTTCCTCTTCCTCACCAGCCTGGCGAAGCGTCTCACCTTATTGTATCCACTGTTTTCCCCTAAAATACAGAGACTGGTCACTAGAATTATCACACAAAATTACAAATCAAAACATGTGTTCTTATTAAAAGTAAAAAAAAAAAACCATTTCATCCAGAGAGAAGACTTCGGTGTTCTGTTCACGTCCAATAAAGGGCTTTGAGGAAAACGCTGGGCAGTTTTCTCTTTGCTCAGACCTGAGAGAGACGAAAGGGACTTCGACTGAGGCTCAATGTTCTACTTGGTCAGCTTTCATCAGAACATAGTTCTCAGTGCCGACTGCTCGCCGGCAATGTGACGCCAGCTGCTCACGCTGGGTTATCTGGAAAGGGGTGACGTGAATCGCTGCAGGTCTTTGATCAAGAGCAGCGAGATACTTCTTGTTCTGGGTGGGGTCGGGGGGGTACAGGAAATAAGACATGGTGTCAGGTGTCTTCTGTTACTCTAACTCTCACTCTATGCTTATCATGAACAAATGGGAAAATCCCAGACGTTCTGGCTCAGCAGGTGTTAGCAGATCACCAAGTTCGATAGGGCAGAAGAGAGCACGGGCGCCATGCCGTCGCCTCAGCTTCCAGGAGTGAGGTGCAGGGAGATGAAACTGTTGGTGAACAGCATGATTTGGTTCAGTGAGTCCGCTAAGACTGTCACTCCACAACCGTAAGGAACCAAACGGTGCCATTTTTCTGCCACTTGAAAACCCATGATGTACCAACCTAGATGGAGAGCACTCCACTCTTGAGGAGCTGGGAGAGTCTGGCTGAAAGACATTTCTAGACCCACTGGCTTCCTTAAGGATCTCCAGATGTTTGTACCCTCCCAGACCGCCACGTGGACCCCCAGGGCTCCTGGAGGACCATTCTCAGGAGTGGATCTTGGAGTTAGAGGAAGAAAGGAAAGGGTTATTTATCCTTTTTGCTATTCTGAATTTAATCTAGAATGACAGAATTAGGATCTAAAAACAACCCAGCAAAATGGCATCCAAAGGTGAAACAAGGGAGGACCCTCACAAGGCAGGTTGGAATGAAGCTGGGAAGCTGAGAACAGACAGCAGTGGGTTTTTTTTTTTTTTTTTTTTTACTATTATTTTTATTTTGGCTGTGCCAGGTCCTGGTTCCAACATGTGGGACCTACTTCCTTGACCAGGAATCAAATCCAGGCTCCCTGCACTGGGAACCTGGAGGCTCAAGCACTAAATCTCCAGGGAAGTCCCAGGTGATGGGTCTTATTTGCCACCACAAGGAGCCAGACAGTTTCTGACATTTTGGGAAGGACAGTTCATCCCTGAGACGCTCAGCTTAGGGTTTTAGCAACAGCGTTAGGAATGAAGGTCTCAGGGGCCTGATCAGCGCATGGACCTGCTTCTGACTGGTTGGTGGAGAGGGAACAGGGTGCACGTTTCAGGAATCTCAGTCATCGACCTTCAGGCTTCAGCCAGTCTGGGCTCTGTGTGCCTGTGGGCAGCATGCGGTCACATCCTCCTCAGATGGAGGTGGGAGGGGGAGTGTCTTAGTTTCTGCAAAATGGCTCAAGGATATGTGCCAGATTATCTGTGTCCCTTCAGGAGGGACTAGGGATCCTGTGACTCTACTGTCCCGTTCCTCTTGACTCTGCTCTTTGGAAACGGGGAATACCTAGGAGATGAAGCCTTTCTCCCCAAAATAAGGTAAGGCTCTGTGCTCCCAGTGAAGGGGCCTGGGCTCAATCTGTGCTCGGGGAGCTAGATCCCACACGCCTCAGCTAAGAGCCGGCCTGCCGCGACTTACAGATGCCGCCTGCCGTGACTTACAGATGCCGCCTGCCGCAGCAAAAAACCCGCGCGCTGCAGCACATCCTGGTGCAGCCAAACAAAATTAACTTAGAAAGACAGAGAAAGAGAGAAAGAAACAGAACCGGAGGACACAAAGGGGCGTTGTACCCGGGAAGGCCCCTCAGAGTCCTGCCTGGTGTCAAACCAAGTTCAATTTTCCTTTTAAAATGTTTGACCGGATTTTGTTTGGACATTTTAGACAGATCCAGTATTCAGCACTTCTCTGAATGCTTACCATTTTACTTTTCTTTTCATCACACAGTGCAGAGAAAATGTGGTGGTGTTTTCACCACATCCATTCAACGCCTCCTCCCCTCTGGCGGCTCAGCAGTAAAGAATCAGCCTGCCAATGCAAGAGACACAAGAGAGGCGGGTTCGATCCCTGGGTTGGAAAGATCCCCTGGAGAACAAAATGGCAACCCACGCCAGTAATCTTGCCTGGGAGATCCCATGGACAGAGAGCCTGGCTGTCCACGGGGCGGCACGGAGTCGGACACGACTGAGCGACTAACACACAGCTCTGCTTTGGAAATGCAACATGTGGCTGTCTTCCCACTGTGTGGTTTTCAAGGGCGGATGACTGCTTTCCTGCAGACCCTTGGCCCCGCCCACCCGGGTCATCCCACCTGGGGCCTCTGGCTGGGACAGCCTGAGCGTGGGGCTTGTGGGAGCCTCATCAGGGATGCGATCCTGCCTGGCAGCAGCCGACCTGCACTTCACCCAGCCATGAGGACAAGGGCCCAGCTGTCCGAGAACCTGCAGCAGGTGGGAAAAGCCAGTCCTCTCTTTCACAGTGCGCATGTGCCCCTCCTATGCCAGGAGTGGTAAGTAGCTAAGGCCCCTCATTCTCCCTGGCTCCAAGCTCTCTCCTTCGTTCCTCTGCAGGGAGGACACCGCAGTGGCTTTGCCCGTGTGTATCACCGGCTGCAAGACTGAGCTCTGCATAAGAATCCACGCGTCTGGCAGGATGAGGGCACAATCAGATCACCTGGAGAGCCTTAAAAACAGAGCGATGCCTGGGCCGAACCCAGAGAGACGGGCTCGGAGTCGCAGGGGGGGGAGTCGGGCCTCGGAGATTCTAACAGCTCCGCTGATGCCTCTGGTTTGCAGGCGAGGTTGAGATCCTCTTAGCTCCACATCTGAAACTAGAGACGCGGCCTTTCCTCGACAAGAACTAATTTAGAAAGAGCTCAGTTTCAATCTCATGTCACCTTACATCAGTTTACATTCTGTAAGGAGGTGGAGCTGCCCGCCACCCTCTCCAGCTCAAAATTTTAAAAATATTTCACATACAAGTGAGAATATTCAGTATCTGTCTTTCTTTGTGTGATTTATCTCAGCATAATGCCCTCAGAGGTTTATCCCTGTTGTCACAAATGACAGGATTTCCTTTTTTTCTTTCCGTATTTTGGCCATACCACATGGCTGGCAGGACCTTAGTTCTCCAACCAGGAACTGAAGCCAGGCCCCAGGAGTGAAAGGGCTGAACCCTAAGCACTGGACCACCAGAGAATTCCCACGGATGCCCTTCTTCCTATGGCTAAATGATATTCCACGGCACATCGCGCGTGTGTGTGTGTGTGTGTGTGAGCCACTCATCTGCTGATGAGCACAGGCTGTCTCCGTGTGTTGTAAAGCATGTTGCAGTCAGCACGAGGGTGCAGACATCTTCTCAAGGTGACGATCTTCTTTCTGTTGGACAAATACCCAGAAGTGGAACTGCTGGGTCATAGAGTGGCCCTGTTTTTAATTTTCTGAGGCGCTTCCGTAGTGCTTTCCACAGCGGCTGCACCGATTTACAGTCCTCACCGATCGTCCTCCCGTGTCCCCTCTCTCTGCATCCTCAGCAACACTTGTGATTTCCTGCAGTTTTGTTCGTGGCCCTTGTAACAAGTGTGAGGTGGCATCTCACCATGGTTTTGATTTTCATTTCCCTGCTGATTAGTGAGATTGAGCATCTTTTCATGCACTTGTTTGCCATTTTTACATCTTGTGTACAAACTATCTTAAACCAAGTTCTTTAATGAGAAGGAAATTATTAGAGGCCCATTCCTCATACTTTTTCTTACCAGAAACACATATCCTACATTTGCTGCATACATTTCCCTTATTATTTCTAGTAGTTTTAATTGCATATTAGAAACGTTGACCCGTAGAAACCCTTATTTCTACTGGAAACTAAGAAGCAATGGTACACAATCACACCAGCATCCACTTTGATGTAAGACAGATTAATAGGAGGAGACCAAATATGATCCTATATTCAGGAACTCATAGAAGTGAGACTCAAAGAAGTGAGCAAAGCAGACAGCGTTTATACTTTCCAGATAAAGAAGCAACAAATTTGTGAAAATTTGACAGGACAAAGAGGCCTGGGCTTGGCGGCCGTCAACTAGGGAAGAAGTAACCAGGCCGTTTACACAGACGTCTCTGCCTTAAATTCTCTGTCTCTGCTGATGAGCTGTCTCTCTGCCTCCTGGTGCAGGAAGGGCACTTCCTAGGGGAAGGGCACTTCCTCGGGAAGATTTATTTCGCACTTTCACGGGGACCAAGGAAGATGAGGTTGTCCTTCACACATTGGCTGTTTCTAGAGTGACTTGAATCAAAAATAACCCGTATACCAACCAACATGGCATATCTTGGGGTGGCCTGTCCTGAGCCCTGTCAAGACCAAATGTTTTCACTTTAAAATAATCTCAGATGGTGAAGAATCTGCCTGCAGTGCAGGAGGCCCAGTTCAATCCCTGGTCAGGAAGGTTCCCTGGAGAAGGGACAGGCTGCCCACTCCAGTATTCTTGGGCTTCACTGGTGGCACAGATGATAAAGAATCCGCCTATAATGCAGGAGGCCCAGGTTCAATCCCTGGGGTGGGAAGATCCCCTGAAGAAAGGATTGGCAACCCACTCCAGTATTCTTGACTGTAGAATCCCATGGACAGAAGAGCCTGGGGACTACGGTCCATGGGGTCGCAAAGAGTCCGAGATGACTGAGCAATTATTTTCTGTCTACACAAACTATGGGGGTCCAATGGGGCCCCACCACAGTAAAGTGTGTGGCTTAGTCACATCTCAGGACCTACAACTTCAAAGTTTTAAGGAAATAAAAGTATTTTATTTAATGTCTCTCTAGGACATATTTTCCACAAATAGGTATGATACTCCATTCTTCATAACCATACATTTTATTGCTTTTCTGAAACTCAGAAAAAACTGTTTAACAGCTGGAGCTCTCATCTTTGCCTGGAATGACGGGGTCTGTGTAACAGAAGTGTTGGAAGGCCTTTTCCTCTTCTTTATGGCTCCTCATAGCCGATTCATCATCCACTTGTTGATGGTGGAGAATCACTGCTGGATCAGGGACCAGATTATCCTTAATAATCTAATCACCATCCTGTTCGGAAAATTTTGGCTTTTCTCACTAGACAGCGAGCTCATAGAGATCTCCTCCAGACAGTTGAGAAGTATGCTGTGCTGAGCTCTATCAGTGTTTTACAAAAATTCTCTTCCTTGAGAACTGATCCTCATGTTTGTGAGACAGGATATTGTCCTGGGGCATTTAAAAAATGTTGCTTTCAATTTTACTGCTTTAAAAGATTTATTGAGTGCCATTGAACCAGAGGCCTTTGGAAAGGTCTTATTACGAAAAAAGCCTCAGGGTTGAGTAAGCCTTTTCCAGGAATAAGAAAATTAAAGATGATGAGAATCCAGGAAAAAAGCACACATGAGTATACAGACAAACATCAGCCCTGTTTTATTTGTCTCAAGGTGGTATCAGCAGAACATCTTACTGACATCTGTGCAAAACTATCTCATATCTTTGGCCTTTGAAAATTCAATTTTAATATCTTCACTCTGTTTTTAATGATGTTAGGGCTCTTTAGGAGTTCTTCTACCAATTTTAGATTGGTTTTGAAGTTTTATGGCATAAGCCTTGCCATTTTTCATACCAGAAGTTACTTTATTTGAATACCAGGGTGTGTTTCAGTTCAAATGCTGGCAAAGATGACTGGGGGGAGAAAAGGGTGTGAAATCTTATTTTATTGCTACCAGAAAATAGTAGCCATAGGTGGAAATGTGAGAAACCTCCCACTTTGCAAGAGGAATCCAGTGTATCATACCTCTTGGCTCCACTGAGACAGGAGACGGAGTCTTAGAACTCTGCATCTAGTTACCGTCCTAAGAGAAGGACACACTGCTCCTTGTCCTTCCCTCTCCCTGCCAGCCAGAATGCAGACGTTGCGGCTAGAGGGTGAGGAGCCAGCGAGAGAGACTGGAGGAGGCCCTGCCCGAAGGCAGCAGAGCGATGAGGCGGGAGGAGTCTGGCTCCCGGCGGCCCAGCCTGGCTCTCGTCTTGAGGGAGCCACTGAAGGGGATTAGAATAGGCTGCCCCCAAATATGCCATTTGGGCACAAGGGTTATTTTAAACTGAGAGCAGCTGAGGAAGAGCAGCCAGCAGCAGAGCTTCCTGCCCATCCCGTCTGCCTAAAAGCAGGGCGTACATTTCCCCTGTGTGTCACCTCCACCTGCCTCCCAATACCAGGAAGGGAAAACGGCCTTTATCACAGGGGATGGAGGCCCCACCGAGATGCGTCTGCACAGACAAACCCTGTGAATACCCTTATCCTTTGTCGGCTTCTCCCAAACATGTACCTTTTCAAACACACAGCCCCCTGAAGCCCAACTCCTCCCCTTGGTCTTGTTGTTTCTGCACGGATTTATCACCCTTTGTTAAAATCGAGTGTACGCCTCTGGGTCTGATCACCACTTTGGGATTTGCACCCTTCTGTGAGCTCCTCCGCTCTGCACATACAGTGAACATTTTTCTCCTATTAATATGCCTTTTACAAGTTTGATTCACAGATCACTGGAGCTGAGAGGTTAGAGGAAAAGGGTACTTCCTTTTTGTGTCTACAACATCAAGGGAGCTGAAATAGAGGACTGACGTGCTTTTTGGAAGGATGAGTTGGCCAGGCTTCCACTACATGCAAAGACAAGTAGAATGGTGCGATGACCCCAGTGAGCTGCTGTGGGCCCAGCACTCAGGCTCAGCACATCACCCAGGACTACTCTCATTTCCTCTGGACCCTCACTTATTCCCTCTCCTCTGTTCTTTTTGGAGAAAACTCAAGAAATTCTATTATTGCTTTAATAAACATTTTAGTTGTATGCCAATAAATGTCCGTCTAGTCAAGGTTATGGTTTTTCCAGTGGTCATGTATGGATGTGAGAGTTGGACTATAAAGAAAGCTGAGTGCCGAAGAATTGATGCTTTTGAATTGTGTTAGAAAAGACCCTTGAGAGCCCCTTGGACTGCAAGGACACCCAACCAGTCCACCCTAAAGAAAATCAGTCCTGAATGTTCACTGGAAGGACTGATGCTGAAGCTGAAACTCCAATACTTTTTGGCCACCTGATGTGAAGAGCTGACTCATTTGAAAAGACCCTGATGCTGGGAAAGATTGAAGGCAGGAGGAGAAGGGGACAACAGAGGATGAGGTGTTTGGATGGCATCACTGGCTCAATGGACATGAGTCTGAGTAAACTCTGGGAGTTGGTGATGGGCAGGGAGGACTGGCGGGCTGCAGTCCATGGAGTTGCAAAGAGTCGGACACGACTGAGCGATTGAGCTGAACTGAACTGAACAACATACACACCACGCCTCTTCTTCTATGCCCACTAATCCCATCACAGGACTTCCTCCAAATCGAATCACTGCCGGGAACCAGCCTGAGGAACTCCGCCCATGGCAAAGGTCATGAGGAAGGAGGCTTGGCATTTGCAAAGGCGTGATCAAGCCTCAGGAAACCCCCTGTTCCTGAGCATCTAACCCCAAAACCAGAGTCTGTTTTATGCTCTCACCTACGCCTCTGACTTTACGGGGGGCTCTCCCCCATAACCGTTTCTCTCCGAGAAGGAGTAAACGTGCAGCTCCAAGGCAATAAAACTTCCTGGGCGTGACAAGAGTGTTTCAGCTTACGGACTCCTCTGAAGGTTATCTAGCCCACCTGTATAGGTTCGTCTGGCCACATGTGGATTGTTTACAGCCTCCCAATCTGAGAGGCACGAGATGTTTTAGACTTACTAAAGGCAAATTCTTTTGGGGAGTTAGAAATTATCAGTATAGTGGGTTGGTTAGGAATTATACTGGTGAAGAGTTTTTCATTTGTTGTGTCAATAATTGCTGCTAATTCCCTGCTCTGGGTGGGACAAGGGTGTCTCAGGTCAAACCTCTCTGCTGACAGACTAGCTTGTGTGACAGGATGATCCATACTCCTGCCCCATGATTGCTTACTACTTCTTAACCATAAACAGCACAGAGAGTTTTGGAGTATTTTGAGAGTCTTAATTAGCATAGGGCTTTTTCTTCTCATTGAGTCAATGATTGCCGCCAGGCCTCCATATCCTTAGGCACCTAGGAATATATTAATCAATGTATTTGGAATATAGAAAAGGAAATATAGTAGTTTTAGATGTTAGCAATACTAAACTTTTTGAGTTAATGGATTTTCTCTTTTGTAATAGATCACTGTGTCCTTGTTATGTAAAAACGTAACTTTATCGCTATCTTAAGACAAATAGATATTAAGGGGAGCATTGAGGAAAGGATTTTCATTTGTTGGGCTGATGTTTGCTACTAAATTTCCATGTTCCCTGCCCTTATAATGAATATAACTAACATATAGGAGAAATAAGTATTAATCTTTAAGCATAAGGACGGGGGGGTGGGGGGGGCCTCAGTGCCTCCTCTCCCTAGGGAGAACGGGAAGACGCCTGTGGCCTACGTAGGTGGTGATTGGTATCCCATGTGAACCAAGTTATTCGGCCTCTTTTTCTCTGCTAATCTTCTAATGCCTCTCTATCTGTAATTAAATAAGTTATTTCCAAAGACGCTGATGCCGTCCCCCCGCCTTCGAATCACCCTAGATCCACCAGGGCTGGACCCCGGCAAATCACCTCCCAGAGGCCCCACCTCCAGATACCATCACAGTGAGGTTGGCTTGTCACTGTATGAATTTTGGGTGGGACACAAATATTTGGTTCACAACAGCCGAGATGCTCCCCTTCATTCCTTTTCCATGCTGTGAAGTTGCTCCATCACACTTTGGCTCTGGGTTACACACAGCCCTGCAGAGAACAGCTTTGTGCAGCTATCTTCCTACACCTTTGCTGGTGTATCTGTGGGATAGACTCCTAGAAGCGTGACCGCCAGGTCAAAGGACATGCGGCAGGCCCACACCTGTGATATCACCAAGCAATGCCCTCCCTCCTTAAAGGTTGTATGATTTTGCTCTCCTTTCGGCTCAAGTGAGGGAGCCTGTGACCCCACACACAGCCTTGTCAATGGTTTCTTGTCCACCTTTAAGGTGTTCGCCATTGGAATAGCTAAATTATTTTTTACTGTGGTAAAAAACACATACAGTGAGATATAGTTAACAAATTCTTACACGCATAGACCGGCATTGTGAACGTTACATGTGCACGTTGCTTTGGAGCAGACCCCGAACTCTGCCTCCTTTCAGAACTGAGGCTCCGTGGCCCCGAGCAGCCACACCCGCTGCCCTCTGTCCCAGCCCCAGGCAGCCAGCACCCTTCTACTGCCTGCTCTTGTGAGTCTGACAACCCCAGATACCTCATTTAAGTGAAATTGCATGGTATGTGTCCTTCTGTGACAGGTTGATTTGCCTAGTTATCACAGTTCATGCCTGCTATAACCAAGGTCAAGGTGAAAGGTGACGGGCAAGATGTTTACCGATAAACCCCAAGCATCTTGGGGAAAAGATAGGCCACAGGTCGGCTCAGGAAGCCCAACTGCCGGTTTTGGATCCCAAAAAAGGGCTGTTTTCACTGTAAATATGATAAGAGCAGGTGGCCCAGAGCTTCTGTATGGAGTGTTTCTGGAAAAAATAAGATTTCTTTCAAACAGCTCTGTTGCAAATGCCCAGTGGATTTTACCTGGATGGAGTAGAAGAAATCTGGGTCAGGCCTGTTCGGTGTCTTGGTCCTGTGCCCCAAAGAAAAGACGTGGGGACATCAGGAGGCCTCCTGGCAGGAATCGTGCCCACAGAGATGGTGCCACGGATCAGGTGCCAGGCAGCCAGCCTCAGACCCACCCCCAGCCCCACCTGGACTTTCCTCACTGTTTTCCCTTCTCACAACTTAGCTCTGACCCAGCGCTGGAAAATGGATTAGGCTTTGGTACTTTTTATAGGCTGTATAACAATTGCACAATGTGAGTAGGATAAAATGAATGCATGTAAAATAGAAGAAAAGGATCAACCCCCTCCCATCTCAGAGCCTCAGGCCCTTGGAGACTGGGTGAACTAGTCCCCTGCCCCTTGTCCCCAGAGTGCGTTGAGACTGGGGTTTCAGTGACACCTGCAGAGAGCCTGATTCGCTGGCCACTGAGGCAGGAATCCATGCGTCACAGCCTTGTTTCAGTCGGGAGACGAGTTTCAACATTGCAGCAAAGGCAAGAGCATGCAAAACGAGGAGCCGGAGATGTGCGTTTGGCATTCCTGTCCCTGCAGCACGGTTCTCAGACCGTGTCCCAGACACGGTGACTTTGGGGAACGCGGCCCCTTGCAATCTGGTTTCAGCCAGGCTTCCAGGAGCTTCTGACGTTTCAGCCACCACCTCGGTCCATTTTGTCTTAGAGTTTCTTTGCCCAAAGAGTCCCCTTGAAACCTGCCCACATATTTAAATATTCAGACTTAGACATTTCTCCAATATGCTCTCTTCTTCTCTTAAAAAAGAAGTCAGCGAACTTTGGCTTTTAGACAGGGCTGAAAGGGAAACTCTCCAGGTCGGTAGGTGCCCAATATGCTACTGGAAATCAGTGGAGAAATAACTCCAGAAAGAATGAAGGGAAGGAGCCAAAGCAAAAACAATACCCAGTTGTGCATGTGACTGGTGATAGAAGCAAGGTCTGATGCTGTAAAGAGCAGTATTGCATAGGAACCTGGAATGTTAGGTCCATGAATCAAGGCAAATTGGAAGTGGTCAAACAAGAGATGGCAAGAGTGAACATCGACATTCTAGGAATCAGCGAACTAAAATGGACTGGAGTGGGTGAATTTAACTCAGATGACCGTTACATCTACTACTGTGGGCAGGAATCGCTGAGAAGAAATGGAGTAGCCATCATGGTCAACAAAGAGTCCGAAATGCAGTACTTGGATGCAATCTCAAAAACGACAGAATGATCTCTGTTCGTCAAGGCAAACCATTCAATGTTACAGTAATCCAAGTCTATGCTCCAACCAGTAACACTGAAGAAGCTGAACGGTTCTATGAAGACCTACAAGACCTTTTAGAACTAACACCCAAAAAAGATGTCCTTTTCATTATAGGGGACTGGAATGCAAAAGTAGAAAGTCAAGAAACAACTGGAGTAACAGGCAAATTTGACCTTCGAGTATGGAATGAAGCACGGCAAAGGCTAATAGAGTTTTGCCAAGAGAACACACTGGTCATACCAAAAACAACACAAGAGAAGACTCCACACATGGACACCACCAGACGGTCAACACCAAAATCAGGCTGATTATATTCTTTGGAGCCAAAGATGGAGGAGCTCTATACAGTCAGCAAATACAAGACCGGGAGCTGACTGTGACTCAGATCATGAACTCCTTATTGCCAAATTCAGACTTAAATTGAAGAAAGTGGGGAAAACCACTAGACCATTCAGGTACGACCTAAATCAAACTCCTTATGACTATACAGCAGAAGTGAGAAATAGATTTAAGGGACTAGATCTGATAGATAGACTGCCTGATGAACTATGGACGGAGGTTCGTGACATTGTACAGGACACAGGGATCAAGACCATTCCCATGTAAAAGAAATGCAAAAAAGCAAAATGGCTGTCTGGGGAGGCCTTACAAATAGCTGTGAAAAGAAGAGAAGCAAAAAGCAAAGGAGAAAAGGAAAGATATAAGCGTCTGAATGCAGAATTCCAAAGAATAGCAAGGAGAGATAAGAAAGCCGTCTTCAGCGATCAATGCAAAGAAATAGAGGAAAACAACAGAATGGGAAAGACTAGAGATCTCTTCAAGAAAATTAGAGATAACACGGGAACATTTCATGCAAAGATGGGCTC
>SJXO01001473.1:566967-641138 GCA_006408615.1 Connochaetes taurinus
AAGAATTGATGCTTTTGAACTGTGGTGTCCCTTGGACTGCAAGGAGATCCAACCAGTCCATTCTGAAGGAGATCAGTCCTGGGTGTTCATTGAAGGACTGATGCTGAAGCTGAAACTCCAATACTTTGGCCACATCATGCGAAGAGTTGACTCATTGGAAAAGACTCTGATGCTGGGAGGGACTGGGGGCAGGAGGAGAAGGGGACGACCGAGGATGAGATGGCTGGATGGCATCACCGACTCGATGGACATGAGTCTGAGTGAACTCTGTGAGTTGGTGATGGACAGGGAGGCCTGGCGTGCTGCGATTCATGGGGTCACAAAGAGTCGGACACGACTGAGCGACTGAACTGAACTGAACTGTGAGCCCCAAATCCAGTCTGTAATGTTTCTATATAGCCCTAGAAATGAGGAAGGCTCCACATTTTCAAATGTTGTTAAAAAAAAAATACGCAAAACTGAAGCTAGGTGACAGAGAATGACCCTCAAAGCCTAAAATGCTCACTGTCTGGACCTTGGAGAAGCCCACTGGCCGTCTCTCTTAGATAGTGTCCGCAGAACCTTGTTTAATTGGAGCTGAGACGCGTCATTGTCTCCGTAACGTGCTCTGACAGCCGTGTCCGTGGCGAAGCAGACTCGCTCCTCGAAAGCCATGCTCTCATTTGTGGCGCTGTGTCTGGTTTTCTGTTGCTTTTCACGACTGCAGCCCTCTGGTTGGAGAGAAACAGCTGCCCTGCATTTCACTCCCAACTGACTCATATTTACTGAGAGGACACAACGGTAAATAACACTGAATTTTGCTTCACGTCCTTAAAAACGCATTGGAGAAGTCTGACAGGTAAAGGGGTGCCGTTGGGCGTTGTGTGGGGGCTTGGGAGCCGAGGAGGGGTCTTAAACTCCATCTTCGGGGCCGGGCTGCGCCCCACTCATGCATCCTGTGCCAGAGGGGAGACATTTGGGTCAGTATTCGGGGCCGGGCTGCACCCCCGCTCACCATCCTGTGCCTGGCGGGGAGACGTTTGGGTTGCTTTCAGTCTTTCCTTTCTTCTCTCGAAAGAACCCTGCCATGTGTAGCCTCGTATGCAGCCCATTTCATCTAGAGAAGACAGATTTCAGGGAGGGACCTGCTGGGTTGAAGGCCGTAGGCTGAGAGACTGGGCACCTCGGCCTGCTGCGCTGCCCGGCAGACACTGCCGCCGACAGTCAGCCTCTGCGGCCCCAGCCCAGGAAGCCAAGCCTCTGGGACAATTGGCCCCACAGTGGCCGGGACTCGATGAACTCAGCGGACAGCTTCCCTAACTTTTGCCGTTTCCAACACAAGACCAACCAGAGAGATCTGAGAACGCAGCACCAATGAGCCCCACAGACACCCCCCGGCTGGCCTGTCCACAGCTTCCCCACACCCACAGGCTGCAGCCATGCACCCCGAAGCTCCCCTTCTCCACCGGGGAGCCTTCCCGCTCTCTCCCTGCTGGAGCAAGCTCTGAACGAGTGGCTCTGCTCCCCTGCCTGGCCTTTGTCTTCCCGGTTTGTGTGACGGTCCTGCCAGGCAGTGGGCTGCGTCTGCTATTGTCCTGGACTCCAGCCTGCAGGCAGGGGGCACCCGGGGTCCTCGCCCCCGCCCGCTCACAGTGCTGGCCTGGCGGCTCTGCACCGAGGGGCTCGCCTGCTGACTCTCAGTTTGAAACCCAGATTTTGTGGCTGTTAAACACCCCATTATTCTGGCATCCTTGGTGGAGTCAGGCTGCTCTCTTTCGTCCCTGTCTGCTGCCTTTTGCTTCATTGTTTTGCTTCAGGCTCTAAGAAGGAGGCCGGCGGGATAGGACCAGACTCTAGAAGCCTGGTGTTGAGCTGACCTCACAGATTCATGCACTTGCTGCTCTTATCAGACCCGTGTCCACTTGGGCACACATTGCTGTGGGTTATCAGTAAAACTCACAAGCCTCCCCTCTGTCCTGGTTTTTTGTCCTGAGAGCTGAGCTTCAAGAGAGAGTCTCCTCACTGCTGTCCTGCCCACCAGTAGCACAGGTTCTGGGGTCTCTGTTTGGAGGTGGCTGACTGTCGGGGGGCCCGAGTCTTGGGGTGCACAAGCGTTATGTTCCACTGAGGGTCGCCCACTCTCACGGGATTGTCTGAGTCTGAGTCCTCTTCTCTGCACGGTCTTCAGCCTTAAGCCTTGTTCCTAATCATCAAGGAAATGCAAATCAACCACGCAAGAAGTAACCTCTCACCTGCCTGACTGGCTGCTATCACAAACGTGAGAAAGAGCGAGTGTTGTGGAGAATGTGCAGAAACAGAACTCTTGAGCACTGTTAGTGGGAACGTACATTTGTGCAACCACTGTGGAAAATGGCAGGGAGGCTCCTCAAGAAACTAAAAAGGGAACTACCATATGACCAGCACTCCTGCTCCTGGGCATATACCTGAAGAGAACAAAAACACTGACTAACAAAGATGCTGTGTTTATTGCAGCATTTTTTTACAATAGCCAAGGCGTGGACATGACCTAAGTGTTCACTGAAGGATGACTGGATAAAGAAATTATTTTACCTACCTATCGATCTATTCCTTTCTGTCTACACCCCGCCCCCATATAGACACACTGGAATATCATCCGGCCATAACAAAGAATGAAATATGGCTGTTTGGAACAGCATGGACGGACGTTGAAGATCTTATGCTAAGTGAGATAAGGCAGACAGAAAAAAATTGCTGCATAATTTCACCTATTTGTGGAATCTAAAACAAACAAACCAAAACACCCAAACCAAGTTTATAGACACAGAGAACAGATTGGTAGTTGCCAGAGGTGGGGTGACATGAGTGGGAGGGGCCAAAATGACAAATTCCAGCTGTAAAGTAAGTAAGTCATGGGCAAGTGATGTGCAGTATGGTGGGATCATAGCTAACGATACTGGATTGCACGTTTGAAGATCGCTGAGAGAGCAGATGGTAAAAGTTCTTACCAAAAGAGAATTTTTCTGATAACAATGTATTACGACAGATGTTAATGATACTTATTCTGGTGATCAGTTTGCAACATATAAACTTATCAACCATTACGTTACTATAATTACTATGTTTTATAATATTACAATATTGACGTATAATATAATATTGACATATAATGTTATATGTCAATTATGTCTCAATAACAACAGCAACAAACATCGAAGATGACGAAGCTGTAGGAGGTTTTCAGGCTAGATGAGAATATCCCCTTGGATGGCGTTTGGGAGTTAAGGCAGTGCTCTCGCCTCACTTTGTCCGTGAAGACCCAATCTGAAAAGAGAAGCGAGGCTGGGCCCCTCAGCTGGGCTCTAAGTCTGGCAGAAGATTTTGCAAAGAGCTTTAGAGCAGAAATGAGACAGAGCCCAGAGCAAAGTCGTGGCCAGCAGAGCGCAGCCAGTGGGTCCCAGCCAACACCTGCGACAGGAATGATTGCAGATCCAGAAAGGCCACCCTGTCTCACACACACCAGCACAGAGGCAACACGTGAAGACAAGGGGCCCGCCCCAGTGAGGGTGCTGTGCAGGAGCCCGCCCTGCGCTCTGCGCTCTGCGCCCGGCGGAGGTGAGCAGACAGCCACGCTGGGCAGCTGCTGGCGGTGCTTGATCTACATCACGGCGCCTCTACTCAGCCTCTTCCTGGGAGTAAACAGACTGCACGGCGGGCAAGAGTGTCAAATAACCCACTGTTTCGCCAGTCACCCAGTCCTTAAGTGCAACCCCTGGGCCCAGGGCTGAACAGCGGCCCCATCTGTCCTGTGACCCCAAGCTCGCAGACGGAAGGCGACTGCCTCTGCGAGTGGAGCTGCAATGGTGGACGCAGCCCAGGGAGACCACTTCTTGAGGCCCCAGCGGAGTCTTCTGTTTTAACCAGGCCGTGCGCTCCCTCCAGTGTGTCTGAAGCGGATGAGGATCACAAGTCATGTCAGCTTTGCGACGGGACTTCCCTGGTGGCCCAGGGGCTAAGACTGTGCTCTCAATGCAGGGGGTTTGGGTTTGATCCCTGGCTGGGGAACCAGATCCCACACGCTGCAACTAAAGATCCCACGTGCCCCAACTAAGGCCTAGGGCAGCCAAATAAATAAATATGATATTTTTAAGACGAATCAGCTTGAGGGAAATTTGCTCTAGGATTCAATAGAACACTTTGAAGTTCAGTAAAAAGTGATACAACGTTATTTTCCATACTAGATAGTACAGGCTATGTACAGCATCTCAGTAACAATACTCCTGAATGTTTGACATCCTGACGTGTGATTTAAAAGGAAAGTGTTGGGCTGGGCGCCTAGCGGTCAGCTGAGAATGCGTCCCAACCGCACACTTGGAGAGGCGCACGTTCCCATCAGATGACAGCTATGGGACAGCCTCGCCAGGGTGGCTTCCGGCAGGTCTGCTGTGCTCCTGGCCTGTGGGCTGTGGGCACGAGGTCAGGTCCAGGACTCACAGACACTCGGGTCACGCGCTGGGCCTGCCTGTCTGGGGGCCTGGTACCTGCTAGAGTCCGCCCAACCCTGCCTGGGGAGAGGACCAGCCCAGGGCTGGGTCCTCCACACACTGTCCCTGAGACACCAGGACTCAGGTTTACACAGAAAAGGTTGCTCGGTAAATGCTGACAACTGATCACCTGAAAAACCCACGACTGTGCTGACAGCGTGAAACGTAGGCGAGCGGAAGCCAGCCCAGGGTCGCACGTCAGCCCGCGTGGGCCACGGCGCTTCCTGGCTTGCTCTGAGGCTCTTGGAGGCCATGGGGCCCTGCCTGGCGCTCCTCCTCCTGCTCTGGGGCAGGTGGGGCGCCTCTGAGCTCACGTTGTATCCAGTGAGTTGGCGCTGGGTCCACGGGCAGCCCGCCCTGCAGGCTTGTTCCTTGGCCTCCACCTGTCACTGTCTCCCCCTGTGTCTGTCTCCTTCTGTCTCTCTCTCTCTCCCATCTCTCCTGCTCCGGACAGGCTCCATCACAGATCCAGGGCAGGGATTCAGGGTCACCTTTTAAAGACCTTAGAACCAGAGAAGAAAAAGCTCTTGGCGTCCACTTCAACTAAAGCCAGTCCTGTGCCAGGCTTTGATTGGCCCAGCCAATATCTGGGCCCTACGGGGGTGACGTGATAACATCTCCTCTGGGCCCCGAGCTTGGAAAGAACATCTCTGAGAAGCGGGAGCTGGGTGGGGGCACGCAGGGCAGAGCAGCACCGGCAGGGTCCCCTCCCCTTCGGGGGGTGGCATGTTGCATGTGGCATTATGTTGGCATTTGTGTGCTGTCATGTTGGAAGGAGCCAGAGAGTGAGATAAAGCCCTGTTTCTTTCTGGAGTGGATGGGCAGACGAGCAGAGTGGCTGGGTGCTGGTGGTGAGGTGCTGGGTTGAAGGAGGTCTGACTTGGCAACACAAAAGTCTGGAATCCAGACTGTCTCGATGGGACCCCTGGGCGAGCTCCCTGGATAGCCAGGAGTTCCTCGAGCAAACAGCACTTTTGGAGAAAGATGTATTTAAAGGGTCACAGTGTGTCCCATAAAGTACAAGCCTTAACTCTAAAAACAAAACTTGCTGATGTGACTTGGTCATAAGCAGGCAGTTTGATGTGTTTATACGGAGAGGTGTGAGTGACTGTGTTGACTTTGTCCATTGAAGGGGTTGGCCTGTTGTTTGTGAGCAGAGCCCAGGTTTGGGGTGCCCTGACTGTGGTCCCTCTGGCCTAAGGCAGACATGGGCTGCCCTGAGCCACGACTGGCAGCCCACAGACGCAGGGTGGCTGGTCCCCACCCAGAGCAGTCAGGACTCAGGTCCCTGGGTGTCTACAGGCTGGGGAGCAAATTCACTGCCCAGGACTCTCTCTCTAAGGTGGGCACAGAACCAGCTTGGAGTAGAGAGATGTATGCTCCGAATTCCCATTCATACTGGCTCTCTGGGCAATGCTGGGAGGCATTCAAATTAGCGTGTATTTTGTGCTTATCTTGTGAGTCTAAGTAAAGGCCTGTTCATTGAAAGACAGATAACTTGCTGTTAGCGCCTCACCTGGAGCCATAAATGGCAGGCAGCCGTCCACGGGGTTGCAAAGGCGTCAGATAGCGCTTACTGGCTAAACAACAGCTTGTTATTAATTTGGGCTTCCCGGGTGGTTCAGTGGTAAAGAATCCACCTGCCGAGCAGGAGAAGCAGGTTTGATTCCTTGGGTCGGGAAGACCCCCTGGAGAAGGAAGTGGAAACCCACTCCAGCATTCTTGCCTGGGAAACCCCATGGACAGAGGAGCCTGGTGGGCTATGGTCCATGGGGTCAAAAGAGTCAGACGGCCCGAGCGGCTGAGCAGCAGGCAGACGGCATGTGTTCAGCCCGCCCCTGCAGAGTGACTCTGGGGCAGGGCACCCGGGCCCTGGGTCCCAGCTTCCTCGCCTGCAGGACAAAGGGGCCACGCTGGGCTTCCTGGAAGGCCCCTCCCAGCTCCAAGCCAGGACTGAACATGCATGCTGAGTGGGTTAGGTTTCTTTTCCTCATTGCTAAAAAGCAAGCTTCCAAGAATATTTCTGACTAAACTGCAAAGTCAAAGATAAAATAATTATTGAGCAAGTCTGTTATTTTATGCCGTTCCTTTCCTACTAGCTAATCTACTTTGTGAAATAGTCTATGATCTCGTGAAAAGGAAGAAAGAAACTGTGAACCCTTTTCTTTCTAAGTTAGCTCTGCAGATTAGCTCATTAGCTGCTGAAATCTCCACAGAGGACAGACCAGGACAGCAGGCTCAGGGGAACTGGCTGTGCAGGGCCGGCAGGAGCGGGGATCTTTTCTTTAAGGGCCTGCGGTGCCGATCACTCTTTAAAAGCATCAGTCTTAAACTGAAATTAAAACTCTTGCACACAGAGCACCTAGAGGCTTTCTAACTAAGGCCTTTACTGCAAAGCGCACACTGTAAACGCATCTTGGTGGCTTAGTTTTGGCTGCTTTCCCTTCCCCCGCCCCCCACCACGCCGTGGTCCCTCACCAAGTCCAGCCCACTGGACAGCATCACAGTTGTCTTTTGGAGCAAATCTTCTGATCTCAGGCATGCGATTTTTATTTTTTAGTGATAATAATACAATATATATTTTAAAATATAAGATTAGTATGAAACTCTACCATCTAGCTTTAAACAGGAAAACATTTTAAACAATATACAAGGCTACAGTCTGTGTTTCTGAGAGTGTTTATGTGCTTGGCTAGAGAAAGCCACCACGGAGTTTATTCTCTAGAAACTTGTTGTCAGACTAAGCTGGTAGGTCCAGCCTGGCCTGCGGCTGGGTATTGTATTGCTCTTGAGCTAAGAATGGTGCTCACATTTTTAAATAGTTGCAGAAGCTGTTGTTTTGTTGTGGTCAGCTATGTCTGACTCTCTGGACTCCATGGACTGTAGCCCACTGGGCTCCTCCGTCCATGGAATTGTACAGGCAAGAATCCTGCAGTGGGCCACCACTTCCTCCTCCACGGGACGCTCCCGACTCAAGAACCGAACCTGTGTCTCTTGCGTCTCCTGCACTGGCAGGCGATTCTTTACCGCGACACCTACATCGTATCCTTAGTTTTACCTCTTGGTTCTCAAAGCCTGGAACATTTTCTATCTGGCCCTTTAAGAGGAATTGTCCACCACCCCCATCCCCCACGCCCTGCTTGAAAGGGGTAAATAACTCATCTGTGGTTTTAGCAATGCCTCCTGGAAGGAATGCGTAGAGCAAGCCTGGAAACTTTGGTCATAAAAAAAGAGTGAGAAAATTTTGTTCAGAAGATGCACCGGTCGGCCCGAGTATAAATGCGTCTCGTATCTTGTTGATAGGATCCAAAGGCCTCCTGTCAGAGGCGGTTCCACCCACAGATAAGTGATATCAAATGCAAACACAGGGAAGAGAGGCTTGTCAGAAGATCCTGCTGGATAGCGGGCGGGACGCTAATCAGCCGGGTGCACGCCTGGCTTGCTGGTGTCTCCAAACACACGCTTGTTTTCGTTTCACGGGTATGTTGCTCTGCGTGTTGATAGGAAAATTCCCCCGTCGCTCCAAAGCTCTGTCCTCGGCAAGGTAAACAGTGGTGCTTGTCTGGCTGTGAAATAGATAAAGCGTATCCCACCGCTACTAAGACTTGGAAATGAAAGACGCCCGTCTCTTGAATGCGCCACACCGAGCCAAGAGAAATAGATGGATCGTCAGGCTTTACAAAGGGAGTTCACGGTAGCCTCTGATAGGATGGAATAATATCTTTGAAAGTTTCAAAACACAGATAAGATTAACTCATTTGTATTTCTTGGGAATTACTTTTGAAACAATGAGAAATTCCAGCCAGGTTCCGGCTGTTCTGGCAAACAGTCCATACCGCCACCTGCTGGCCCAATCGAGGACATCAGCATTTATAGAGACTGGAAAATGCAAAGCTCTGTTTATTTATGTAAATTTACAAAGCAAAGAGTCTGTCTTTCCTTCTGCTTGCCAGTGGATTTCACAGAAATGTGCTTTTATGTGTGATTTTTTTTCTAAATGAGTTGATAGGTATTGGCATCACAAATAGCTACAAACCATTTCACATTCTTTTTTTAAGTTTTTTTTAACACCGGAAATATTTTGCATTGGTGTACAGCTGATTAACAACGCTTGGTGGTTTCAGGTGAACAGCAAGGGGACTCAGCCACACATACCCATGTATTCATTCTCCCCCAGAACATTTCCATATTCTCAAGGGGACTCAGCCACACATACCCATGTATCCATTCTCCCCCAGAACATTTCCGTATTCTCATGGAAGTTGTGGTCATTATAGATCTTTGTGGCGCTAACAATTCCTTTTGTAAATAAGCTCTAGTTCCAGGTTGTTATTTTTGTCTTTGTCTTTTCATTAAGAAAATGTACCCAGAGTGAAGAGGAACTAAGAAAATGAGGCTGAAACTATGTTAGCTGTTGCCATCTTGTTCATTAATTGTTGTTTGGGAAGAATGTTTAAAATTACCAGTTACGGTGAGCGTCTACAGTTACTGACCCATTGTCTTTTAAATCCATTCTTCATCGACACCACTATCATTTCAATGGAGTTATTTTGATTCAACCATTATGTCCCTGAAGTTTGTATCTGTATACACCCTTCTGCTGCAAACAGTCACTCCTCAACAAAGGTGCTGGAAACTGCACATTTGATTTTAGAAATTAATTTAACCAATCATCTTTGCTTCTACCTATGTAACATGGCTGGATTTGACATTACTTTTGTATTAGCTTTGTAACAGGATCTTTGCAAACACTAAGACACTGAAGCTGCATGAAAGACACAGAAGCAAACTTTCTGCAGCTATAATAGAGCAAGTGGGGCTGAAGGGGAGGAGGACTGATTGAGGGAAATCTCCATAAATTTTTGTATATTTTATAATTTTAGATCAGCTAAAACACCTACATCTACACAAAATGAGAACGCTATACTTACATTTTCCAACACGTGTAACTTGAAGGCGGGCAAGTCTCTTCCTAGGCAGGATTTTAGAACTGTGAGCGAAGGAACAACAGTACCCTTCCCCACCACAAGACCTATTAATTACAGATTCAGACTTTAAAATAACTTTTGAAATATTGGGAGTTGAGGTAGATGCCTAAAAGTATGTCTGTATGAATACACCAATCAAATATTCCAGTTAAAAACAGATTTTGTTTTGTATCCACGAGGCAACTTAAAATTCAAGTAAGTTTTAAGATTCTTGGAGAACAGCCCAGGCTTCTCACTCCACGGTCAGTCTCGTCAGAGTTCTTGGCGTGCGCACTTCTTCAGACGTTAGTTCATACTATGCTCGTGGCAAGGACTGAGAGGCCCCCTGGCAACCCCCTGGTCCAGCCCTGCTTTGTTGGGAAACAGAGGGCCTGGGGGCCAGATTAGGTCGTCTACACTGTCAAACGTGTTTCTGGGTCAGGGCTGCGATGTAGGTTTGACTGAGCAGTGGGTGTTTGAGCTGCACTTCCCACTTGAATGAGTGAGGTCAGTGCAGCATAACCGAGCTATTCTCTCGGACTCTGGTTCCCACATTTACTGGCCTGCTTTGTTTTCAGTCTTTGGGTTCTTTATTTTTTTAATCTATACTGTGTGCGACACATAAAATACACAACACAAACGCCCAGGAGGGTCCGTGTGATTTCACAGTTAGGGTCTTACATCAGGAGAATGAGGCCACAGCTAGGCTCCAGGATATAGACCTGCTTGCGGAGGGGAGGGCGCACACTCTTGGGGGCGGGGAAGGGGCGGGAAACTCCTTCAAACTCTTAAGCTCCAGGACGGCCCCTCCGGCTCCCTTCTCCACCCCCCCACAGGCAGGATCCCAGGTGAGGAGCCTCCCAGTCACTCACCATTCATTCATTCGTTCAGTATCTGCTGTGTTTATTGAGAGCCTACACCTCTGCTGAATCATGTATGGAAGGAGAAAAGAGGAGAGATTAAAAAAAGTGCTGTTGAACTTTTTTCTAATTCTCGGTTTTCTGCTTGTGTGTATTTTTAGTCCTCCTCCAAGCAGACCAGACTCTGAAATTTCTTTGCATTCTCCTTCTTTTGAGCACTGTTCCCCAGGGCTCCTTCATGTTTTATTAATAAGGACTCCCGAGACATCTAGTTCAGATATATACTTAGAAAAGCAAATTTAGAAAAAGCTGGCATACTTTATTTTTATATTAAATTAATATGGATTAGCCCCTGTAGGACTGGCTATATTTTTACCTCAACCCTTTAAGGATAAAATAGCAAATCTTTCTTGTTTCTCAAAAAATACTTTAATAATAAAGATTAGTTTTAAATCCTACAAGTAGGAATCATAATATGGCAGGTTATCTAAAGACAAGCTCTTTTCCCTTGTTCCTGTAACTCACCTGCACTTTTAGTCTGGTACTTTGGTGTTCACGAGTGTACATTTAGTATGAAAAGAATCAGCAGGCAAAGTCATACAGCGCTGAGATGGTGCTAGTATCTGTTTCTGTTGTTCCGTCGTGTCCGACTCTGCGATCCCATGGACTGCAGCACGCCAGGCTTCCCTGGCCTTCACCGTCTCCCAGAGCTTGCTCAAACTCATGTCCATCGAATCGGTGATGCCATCCAACCGTCTCGTCCTCTGTGGTCCCCTTCTCCTGCCCTCAATGTTTCCCAGCATCAGGATCTTTTCCAATGAGTCAGTTCTTTGTGTCAGGTGACTAGAGTATTAGAGCTTCAGCATCAGTCCTTCCAATAAATATTTAGGGTTGATTTCCTTTAGGATGAACTGGTTGGGTCTCCTTGCCGTCCAAGGGACTCTCAAGAGTCTTCTCTAGCACCGCAATTTGAAAGCATCAATTCTTCAGCATGCAGTCTTCTTGATGAACCATCTCTCACATCTGTACATGACCACTGGAAAAACCTCAGCTTCGACTATAAGGACCTTTGTTGGCAAAGTCATGTCTCTGCTTTTTAATGCCCTGTATAGGTTTGTCATAGGTTTTCTTCCAAGCTTCTTTTAATTTGGTGGCTGCAATCACCATCAATATCAGTTGGAAAATCCAAAGTGAAAGAACATAAATGCTTCTTTCCCCAAGAACAATTCAGAAACCTGTTCTTTCACAAAGTAAGAATCAGAGGTGGGAGACTCAGTGTCAGCAGGTCAGCGTCGCCATGGAGAACGGCGGGCTGGTTCTGCCCTCCCCCGCTGGGGTCTCCAGCTGGTATGACAGAATAGCACACCCCCACCCCCACCCGAGAACCTGTGCACAGTGTGTGCGGCCGTTCATCACAGGAAAGGCCTTAAAAAAAAGATTGTTAAAATGTTTGCATTTTGTAAACAAATGCATTCATATACCATGTGCCGTCTTCTGTAGTAAGTGTGGTGTGCGTGTTACAGCATGACCACCTGTGCATGTTACTGCCTGTACACTGAGCGAATGTGGTGTGTGTGTTACAGCATGACCACCTGTGCGTGTTGCTCCCTGCACACCGAGGGATCGTGGTGTGTGTGTTACAGCATGACCACCTGTGTGCATTACTCCCTGCACACCGAGGGGTCGTGGTGTGTGTGTTACAGCATGACCACCTGTGTGCATTACTGCACACCGAGGGGTCGTGGTGTGTGTGTTACAGCATGACCACCTGTGCGTGTTGCTCCCTGCACACCGAGGGGTCCTGGTGTGTGTGTTACAGCATGACCACCTGTGCGTGTTGCTCCCTGCACACCGAGGGGTCCTGGTGTGTGTGTTACAGCATGACCACCTGTGCGTGTTGCTCCCTGCACACCGAGGGGTCGTGGTGTGTGTGTTACAGCATGACCACCTGTGCGCGTTGCTCCCTGCACACCGAGGGGTCCTGGTGTGTGTGTTACAGCATGGCCGCCTGTGCACGTTACTGCCTGCACACGGAGGAACCGTGTTGCCTGTAGCAGTCACATCGCTTATTTGAAGATCAGGAAATGATTATTTAAGCTTTGCGCATCCTGCCCTTAGATACCAGGTATAAGTTTCGTGACCCAGTTTTGTTTTGGGAAATCTGCCATCCTGCAGTGTAGTATGACTTTTTTCCATTCACACACAAGAGAAAACATGCTCTTTGTGCTTTTGTGCGTAATCTGTGATTTTCAGGAGCCAATTAGTGATGTTAAGAAGGAAACGCGGGGATTCCCAAATCTCCCCATCCACCCCTGCACCTCCTCCGCTCCCGTCTGAGCCCAGCTCCTGCCCCCTCTACAGCTGGTGTTCCTGGCTTCCTCTCGAACTCCCCAGACACTTCTCCATGAAGCAAGAAGTTGGTTTAGAAGCTGTTGTAAAACATACCTAGGATTCATGATTTCATCACGGCTAAGGGGAGAGTTCAGTGAGGCTGCGCACAGTCACGTTACCGCACAGCCGTCACCACGCCAGCTTCGAGAACTCAATGGCAAGGCCTGCGCGTGTGTCCCCAGGGCCCTGACCCTCCACCGCGGGATGTCCAGTCCTGTCCTGGCTGGGCCAGGAGCTGGGTTGGCCTCACTGCACCCGCGCAGCTCTGAGGACCCAAGGAAGTCATGCCGAGTTGATATTTGGGAGGGCTGGCTCTCAGGTGTCATCTGCAAGGCACACCATGGAGGAAGCCTGCTCCAGATGGCCCTCTCAGACGCGGGCCCTCTCAGACGCGGGTTTGTGAGCAAGACAGACTGTAAACGACAAGCCTAGGGCCCCCGATGGTCCCTCTCTCGATGCAGCAGTGATGGAAACTACCTCAGACGCGTAGGACGGCCGAGGTCAGAGAGCTGATGACTCAGGCGCTGCCGGAACGTGGGGAGACAGGGCGTCGTCGCGGGCGCGCGCGCCGTGCCGGCATTCTGCGAAGCCGTGTGTTTCCACGTGGGGCTGAGTGTGCGTCTGTCCTCTGACCCAGTAGAAGTTGTGCAACCTGCCGCTTGCACAACTGTGGGCCGTGGCCAACCCCAGACCACAGAATGGGCGGCTGGACAAGCTGGGAGGAGGGCCTTCCGCCTGCCAAGTGTCCAGAGACCCAGGCTTGTCCCGGCCGTGGGGCCGGAAACGCAGAAATCGAGACAGCAGGCGTGCAGGGCTGAAGCAAAGCAGGCAGGACACCAGGGAGCCCCAGGGCGTCGTGGGCCCCTGGACGGGTGAGGCCCAGTGTCCCGGGGAGGGGCACCCGGGGAAAGAGTGCAGAAGGGCTCCGGGAGGAGAGAACCCGGGATCTGCAGCCCCAACCAAGGGGGTTTGCACATATTGCACACCGAGCCTGAAGGGTCTCAAGGACCCCCTGACTCAGCACGGTCAGCAAGGGTAGCGAGCGAGGGGCCAGCATGGAGTGACCTCGGGGGGCAGCGGGATCCTGCTGATGGAGGGCCTCCCCATCCTCTGAAGGAGGTTGTGGAGGGGGCTTCCAGCCTCCCCAGAGGACCCAGAGAAGTCCCCTCCTGCTCCCAGAAGTCCTGCCAGCTGGAGGAGGGGCTCCCGGCTTTGATGACCCCAAGGACGTGCAGTGAGCGCAGCTGCACACGCACACTCAGGGCTGTCAGCACGACCGACCCGTCTCTGCCCTGCTCACAAACCTGTTCTCTTCCTCGACGTGACGTTCTTAAGAGTCGGGCCCAAGGCTTACTCTGCTCTGTGGCTCCGGGATTTGGCGCAGAACCCAGGGCGTGGCGGGTCTCAGTCCTGTGAGCAGCACGGGGAATTCGGGGCCAACTGGGGCTGCAGAATCAGGTGGACCCGGTAGGGCAGAGAAAATCAAGGGCTCAGGCTGAGTCCAGATGCTGGGGGCTCCCTGAAGACCCCCGTCCTCTTTCTCTTTAACAGGAAGAGTTCCCAGCTTACCCAGACCTTCCGCTCCAATCCCCGGGTGAGGGCAGTCACTGCTCCTAAACCCACCTGAGGGACCACACGAGGGGGTGGACGGGCGACGCCCTCCCGTAAGGCCACGTGCTTACTTTGGACAGACCTGGAAAGGCCATCCCCTCCAAACTGCATTTTAAACTCAGGTTTCACGCTGACCTGTTCTGGCCTATCCAACCACCAAGAAGGTTCATGTTAGAAACCTGAAAAATGGCTGGACGTGGAAAAATGAATAACCCACCTTCCGAGAGCTGCTACACCTAATGAGAATTTAATTCACCTTGTTGATGACTTACTTCCCTGGAATAGATAATTCTTTATTGTAATGCTTTGTACCTGACCGTCCACAAAGGAAAGAGGGGTCAGCTGCTTCTAAAATTGAAGGAGAAGACTATGGAAAATGGAAATGCCAAAGAGATTTTATTTTTGTATTTAATTTCCACAATTCTTGACCTTTGCTAACAGAGAGTTCAGTTTTGGCTTCCCTGTGGTATTTGACAGATTCCAAATGAACTACAGGCTTTAGCCACAATACATGTTAGTCCCTGGCACGGAGGCTTGTGGAATGGCTTAGTCTAACCTGTTACTTTTGGTTTATCTGCTTTACAACAAACAAATGCAGACACGCTTCCTAGACAGGCTCTGCTGAGCTTGGGGGTTAGTGGTGTTGCCCTGGCACAAGCTGACCAGTCTCCGCTGTCTGAGAGCACAGTCCTGTCCGTGGAGGGGGGTGATCGTTTCCGCTGTCTGAGAGCACGGTCCTGTCCGTAGAGGGGGGTGATCGTTTCCAACCATAGCAATGCACGTCTGTGGGCTTGAAAACATTTCTAGGTTAGACACCAGATGGGCTTTGGAACACACATTCATAGTTTTATGTACAGGAAGTGGGGAAGCTCCTCCCACAGCTCACCCTGCCTCTGGCACCTCTGCGAGGAGGCTCCGGGGGGGGGGCCGGCACTCCCTTACCCTCGCAGCCAGCCACGGCTACGGCCAGCATCCTCGGTCAGCAGGATGCAGGGCCTGGTTTTCCAGCCTGTGCTTCTCACGCTACGGCTGTCGTGGAAGCATCGTTGGGCTGGTCCCTGAGTAGCTGGGGTGAGCAGAGTCCCTCCTCTGACCTGCATTGGGTAGGTGGATCTTCAGTGTGAAATGCACCGAGAGAGTGAGGTTGTCTGTTACTGCAGCGCAGCGGAGCCAGTTCTGACTGATACATTCAGAACCCTGAGAGTGCGTGTACAGACGGCCACGCAGACAGGTGGACAGTAACGGGAGTAATGGACACAGCAGCGCACTCAGCGAACCTGTTTCCTTCCCTTCCTGGACCAGAGACGGGCTCCACTGGTCAGCCGCTCTTGTTTGCTAGAGTTCTTTTCAGTGACATGTAGGAAGAGGTGATGTCAGCCGTTTCTAGGCCCGGCCCACGCAGCATCTCCTGAACAATCGCCCCTCTGTTTTCTCTTTCCTGCAGTCCAGATGCAGAGGCTCCAGGAGGCACTGGTGGCACCGGTAGGCGGATGGGCCCGAGAGGCTGCGAGAGCAGACCCCCCACTGCCCCATGATCCAGGGTGGGCTGTGATTTGAGCGATAAAAAAAACAAAGCAAAACACTTGTATTTAAGTCACTGAGATTTTGCCGTAGTTAGCAATCGGTGGTTACGTCCTTAAAATAAAATATTTCGACTTCAAACCAATGCCATGCTTCCTGAGGAAACACACATTCTCACTACAGTGAGAACAATCAAGGGTTCCCCAGTTACCATCAGTATTTAGCTTCGTCCTGGGGGCACTAGCCAGTGCAGGTAGGCCAGAGGAATAAATCACAGGTTTAAGCTTATCAGACAAATTGCGGGGGCCACTGGCCCTGACACCTCCAGAGACTCAGTATTTGATAAAAGGATTCCATGAAGAACCTCTGAGAATGAGCGGATCACATAATAAATGCAGTCAGACCCACAGGACAAGCATCTTAATAAGATCGAGTCCCTGCCTCGACCGATATCTCCATACAGATGCCAGGGTAACAAGCGTTAGTGTGAAGCAACCGAAACAACGCGGACGCTAAGGAGCACGGACAAGATTTCAAAGTGGCCTTGGAGTGGGAACCGTCTTTCTAGAGACGCCGCTCTTCCAGCCTCCGGGGAGGAACCAGCCGCCAGCGGCTCACCGGCAGACGCGCCCTGGGCACCTGAGGGCGGTGGCCCGGCCACTCCCCAGCTCGCCTGGAAGAGCAGCCTGGCACCAGCTGGACCTTGTGCCACTTAAATTGCCAGCCCTCATAGCACGCGCCAGAGGGCACGGCCCGGCCCGGCTCAGGGGCACAGGGCATCCTCTAGCCGGCCGGACGACACCCGGGGTGGCCCTGAAGCGGACGTCCTGTCTCAGCGCGGCGGCCCCGGGAGCGGCCCCGCCTGCTGCTGTGTGGGGGGCCGACACGTCTGTACAGAGTCCAGACCTGTGCAGGCAGGCCTGGGGCTCCTCACAGAAGTGGAGCTCAGCGTTGGGGTGTGTGTGTGTGTGTAGCTCTGTGTGGGCGTACATGTGTCTATGTGTGTGTAGTGTTTGTGTGGATCTGTGTGTGTCCGTGTGTGCACGTGTCTATGTGTAACTCTGTGTGTACATGTGTCTGTCTGTATCTCTGTGTGTGTACATGTCTGTGTGTCCGCATGTGTGACATGTGCATGTATCCATGTGTATCTGTGTGTGTGTGTCCGTTTGTATCTCTGTGTGTGTCTGTGTTTATCTGTGTGTGTACATGTGTCTGTGTATCTGTGTGGGATTGTGTGTGTGTGATGTGTGCGTGTATCTGTGTGTATCTCTGTATGGGGGTTTGTGTGTGTCCATGCCTGTGTGTCTGTGTGTGTCTGTGTGTGTACGTGTGTCTGTGTGTATCTCTGCATATGTGTGTGTACATGTTCTGTGTGTGTCTCTGTGTAGTTGTGTGTGTGTGTCTGTGGGTATCTCTGTGTATGTGTGTGTGTCTGCGTGTATCTGTGCATGTATCTGTGTGTATCTCTGTGTGCACAATGTTTGCATGTGTATCTCTGTGTGTGTGTGAGATGTGTACATGTGTCCGTGTGTATTTCTGTATGTGTGTATGATGTGTGCGTGTATCTGTGTGTATCTCTGTGTGTGTCTGTGTGTGTCTGTGTGTGTCTGTGTGTATCGGGTGTGTGTGTGTCTGTGTGTGTCTCTGTGTGTGTGATGTATGCTGTGTCTCTGTGTGTCTCTGTGTGTATGTAAGTATGTGTGTGACTGTGTATGCATGTGTCTGTGTGTGTGATGTGTGTGTGTCTGTGTGTATCTGTGTGTGTCTGTGTGTGTGTGTGATGTATGCTGTGTCTGTGTGTGTCTGTATGTGTGTGTGTGTGTGATGTGTACATGTGTGTTTGTGTATATCTGTGTATGGTGTGTGTGCACATGTCTGTGTGTATCTGTGTGTGTGTGATATGTGTGTGTCTGTGTGTATGTGATGTATGCGTGTATCTATGTGTGTGTGCAAGTGTCCATGTATAACTGTGTGTGTGGTGTGTGCATGTGTCTGTGTGTATCTGTGCATCTGTGTGTGTGTGTGTATCTCTGTGTGTGTGTGTGTGTACCTCTGTGTGTGCATGTGTGTCTGTGTGTATCTGTGTGTGTGTGTTGTGTGCATGTGTCTCTGTGTATCCATGTGTCTGTGTGCATCTGTGTGTGTGTGCATGGGTCTGTGTGTATCTGTGTGTGTGTGTATGTGCGTGTGTGTCTGTGTGTATCTGTGATTGTGTGGTGTGTGTGTGCATGTGTCTGTGTGTCTGTGTGTCTGTATGTATCTTTGTGTCTGTGTGTATTTGTGTGTGTACATGTGTCTGTGTGTATCTGTGTGTGTGATGTGTGTGTATCTGTGTGTGTGCATGTGTCTGTATCTGTGTGTGTGTGATGTGTGTGTTTGTGTGTATCTGTGTGTGTGTCTGTATGCATGTGTCTGTGTGTATCTCTGTGTGTGTACATGGGTC
The DNA here is from genome assembly GCA_006408615.1 of Connochaetes taurinus. Classification (NCBI taxonomy): domain Eukaryota; kingdom Metazoa; phylum Chordata; class Mammalia; order Artiodactyla; family Bovidae; genus Connochaetes; species Connochaetes taurinus. Next base: position 585,263 of record SJXO01001473.1, read on the forward strand.
TGTGTGTGTGTATCTGTATGTGTCTGTGTGTATCTGTGATTGTGTTTGGTGTGTGTGCATGGGTCTGTGTGTATCTGTGTGTGTGTCTGTGTGTATCTTTGTGTCTGTGTGTTGTGTGCATGTGTCTCTGTGTATCTGTGTGTGTGTGCGCGTGTGTCTCTGTGTGTGTCTCTGTGCATCTGTGTGTGTATGTGGTATGTGTGCATGCATCTGTATCTGTGTGTGTGTGATGTGTGTGTGTCTGTGTGTATCTGTGTGTATGTATCTGTGTGTATCTCTGTGTGTGTGCATGGGTCTGTGTATGTCTCTGTGTGTGTGTGTCTCTGTGCATCTGTGTGTGTGTGCATGGGTCTGCATGTATCTGTGTGTGTGTGGTGTGTGTGCATGGGTCTGTGTGTATCTTTGTGTCTGTGTGTTGTGTGCACGTGTCTCTGTGTGTGTGTGTCTCTGTGCATCTGTGTGTGTGTGCATGGGTCTGCATGTATCTGTGTGTGTGTGGTGTGTGTGCATGGGTCTGTGTGTATCTTTGTGTCTGTGTGTTGTGTGCACGTGTCTCTGTGTGTGTGTGTCTCTGTGCATCTGTGTGTGTGTGCATGGGTCTGCGTGTATCTGTGTGTGTGTGGTGTGTGTGCATGGGTCTCTGTGTTGTGTGCATGTGTCTCTGTGTATCTGTGTGTGTGTGCGCATGTGTCTCTGTGTGTGTGTGTCTCTGTGCATCTGTGTGTGTGTGCATGGGTCTGTGTGTCCATCCCCTCGGGGCTCCTTCGGGCTGTCCCACTGGGGTTTGGGGGATGTAAGTGCCGTGACCCCTGCGCTTTGGGACACTGTCCATGATGTGGGTGCTCCAGGCCGGCGCTGCTCCATCCAGGGGGCGCAGAGGGCCTTGGGCGCAGCGGGAGCAGACGCGCACCGTGAACGCGCAAGGTGTCCCCGTGGAGGAGGCCCTGACAGCTCCCGAGGTCCAGGCCTGTTCGCTCCCCCAGCAGACGGTGGCTCATGCTGGGCTGTTCAGGGCCCTTGGAACTTCGAGTCTGACAAAATTCAGATCCCTAGAGAGCAAGACAAGCATGCCAAGCGGGCTATCTTAGTAACCATTCCCGCAGCCTACAGTAACGCGCTGTGTGGCTGAGACGTGCTGGAGGGCTTCTGTGACGAGGCTGTGGTTCGGGGCCCGGCTCTGGCACGTCCTGGGGACGAGGTAAGAGTGGGAGGTGGGCGACAGGGGCCGGGAGGGGCTCAGGGTAGGCGGGGGCTCCAGCCTCTGATCTGATGTCTGCGTTCACTTTTGTCCCGTTGTTGAAAAATGAAGTCGGGTTTCCAGGATCCTTTATATGAGATAAAATTAGGTCCAGATGGTTTCACTGGTCATTTCTTCCAAACATTTAAGGATGAAATGGTAATAATGTTACACAAACTTTTCCAGAACATAGGAAAAAGAGAATACTTTCTCTTTTTATGAGGCCAGTCTACCCTGAATATCAAAACCTGAAAAAGACATTACAAAAAAGGAAAATTACAAGATGCTGAATTTCCTAAAAAAATTATTAGCAAACAGAATCCAGTGATATATAAAAAGGATAATACATCGTGCTGAGTGTGGTTTATTCCAGGAATTTAGGGTGGTTTAACATTTGGAACTCAATCAACCTAATTCATCAGATTATCAGAGAATAAAAGGGGAGATTAGGTGCAGCAGAAAACTGGACAAAATTCAACACTCCTTCAGGATAAAAAAAACTCCCAGTAAATCAGAAATCGAGAGAAACCTCCCTTATTGTATAAAAATATTCACACAAAAAAACCATGCTCAGCAGCGGAGCTGACAACTGGAGGGAAGTTGAAGCCTTAACCGAGCAGAATTTGGACATGCCTGCTAAGTCACTACAGTCGTGTCCGACTCTGTGTGACCCCATAGACAGCAGCCCACCAGGCTCCGCCGCCCCTGGGATTCTCCAGGCAAGAACACTGGAGTGGGCTGCCATTTCCTTCTCCAATGCATGAAAGTGAAAAGTGAAAGTGAAGTCGCTCAGTCGTGTCCGACTCCCAGCGACCCCATGGACTGCAGCCCACCAGGCTCCTCTGTCCATGGGATTTTCCAGGCAAGAGTACTGGAGTGGGGTGCCACTGCCATCTGCCAAGCCCCTACAGAATCTCTTTTGCCTGACACATGCGTGTGTGTGCATGTGTGCACACACACGTGTTTCAGCTTCATAGACTTTGTTACACTGTCTCTCCAAAAAGACCCACACTTGGGTGTTTTCTCAATTCAGTGTTGATTGAAACACTATCTGAAATGTTTCGACTAAGGAAGCAAAACCAAACAGGCCAGAATGAATCCCGACACACCACCAGGACCTCCTTCCTACTGAGAAGCTGCTGTGACCCTGAGTGGTGTGCACAAGGCCTTTGCATGAGTCTGGCCTGGAGTCTGGCCTTTGACCCCTCAGTCTGGCTCAGTTCCTGGTTGTCGAAGAGGGGGACACAGCTCTGTCCAGGCCAGTGGTCCTCAGCCTCCAGGGATGTTCAGATGAACCTCCTTTAGAGAAAAAAATCGATCACAGAATCCCTCAGAGTTTAAATTATCTCTGCTTTGATACGTACGTATGTGCATTCATAAAGCCACATCTACACTCGCTTTACTTACGCATTCTGAAGGTGCGTTGCAGGGCTCTGCAATCTGAGTGACGGCTATCTCTGTACTGATTCCTCTCTTCGTTAGCGCTCTAGGGACTCTGTAGCAAGTCACGGCTTGCAAGGTGAGCACGATACTGACAGTTAAGGTTTAAATCTTTTTCCATTTTTAACTTGGCATCATCGTTCATCCTCCTCTACACAATGATTCTTTTCTCCCACGACTTCTGTCTGCTCACACCACTGTGCAGTTTCCTTGAACTCTCTGCTGTGTCCTCTGCCTCACCGTACCATTCAGGTCGGGGACGGGGCAGGGCAAGACCGACCCACACCTGATTTTGCAGGCAGCGCTGCGTCAGGACCCAGCCAGGCGACTCACTGAGGTGTTGTCTTGGGCTGCTCCACGCACTCTCCATGCTGAGCAGCTGCGGCTGAACCAAAGGGCCTGGGGAGCCTGAGGGGTTTACTCTCTGGCCCTTTACAGAAAAAGTGTGTCCACCCCTGACTTTTATGATGAACTGGTTATTATATTAGCACATTGGAATTAAGGCACCCATTCTCGTGAAGCCCAGCGTGTAAGTGGACATTGTATTGAGGCAGCTCCCAGCTATAGACAGCCAGATCTGCTGCAGTTGTTCCGTCCTTCAGTTGAATCTGACTCTTTTCAACCCCGTGGACTGCAGCACACCAGGCTTTCCTGTCCTTCACCGTCTCCTGGAGCTTGCTCAAAGTCATTTCCATTGAGTCGGTGATGCCGTCCAACCATCTCATCCTTTGTCCCCAGCCTCCCCCCTTCCTGCTCTATCTTTCCCAGCCTCAGGGTCTTTTCCAATGAGTCAGCTTTTTGCATCAGGTGGCCAAAGTATCGGAGCTGCAGCTTCAGCGTCAGTCCTTCCAGTGAATATTTAGGGTTGATTTCCAATTCAGAACATTTCAGATTGCCGGCTCTGGGCCGCTTCACGCTGCCAGATGCTAGGCCTGCAGCACTGGTGCTCAGGTGGGGGGGAGTTTATTGGCTGAGGCAGACTCATTGATAATTTATTTAATCTGCACATTCATGTTGCATTACAATGTTCTCTTGGTATAGGAGGAAAGTGGACATTATTCAACAAAATTTTTCTGAAAAGCCCACTCAGAACCCCGAAAAGAGTCAGATAAAGTTCTTGACTCAAGACTGTGTGGAGATGGAGTTTAGGGGTCTGCTTTATTTCAAGACTTGGGATTCGAATTCAAGGGGGCCCCTAATTCCCCACTCTCAACTGTTTTGTTGGAATTTTAAATTAAATTCCTGGCCAGTGCCGGTGGCAGGGCCACAGTCTGTGCTCCACATAAAAGCACTTTCATGGAGAAAAGGGTCAAGAAAATGGGACTTGGGAGAGACAGGGCTCCTCCTTTTGTAGTCTGCAGAGGCACCTGAATCGCAGCCTCCAAAGGCAGAGAGGGTGTGTGTCCTGCTGCCAGCCAACCAGTCCTTGCCGAGCGTGTGCTAAGCGTGGCGCTGTGTGTGGACAGGTGTGCGTCTCCCCGGTGACTCCCCGCCTGGCAGGGCTGGCGGTTCACAAGAGCGTGGAAGGGACGCCCGAGCACCATGGGACCCTGCGGCAGGGGCATCGGACTTCAGCTGGGACTTTGACTAAGTGTGGGTTAGAAAGGCCGGGAGAACCGCGAGACTCGCAGCACGGAGCCCGAGCCCAGGTATGTTCGTGGAAATTCTGAGGAATGAAGAAATGAAGACATGTGCAGACACACGGATCGTGTATCCCCGGGGCATGGCGGACCTTGCCTCTCAGTCTCCCCTTGCTCGGCCTGGGGTCCCGGTCAGGACGCCCAGGCCCGACCCTGAGACGGCTTGCGGCTTGCGGTGGATCGGCAGTAAAGCCTGCTCCCTTTCCAGGAGGAAGTTATACTTTGCCACCCACCTAGGTTCCACATCATCTCAGAAGTAATAAAGCAGACAGACCAGTTTGTATTTGCCAAAGTCTCTTATGCTCTGAGCTTGTAATATATTGGCCTGTTTCTCCTCCCCCTGAAGAAGGAAACTTTGTTCTCATATTTCTTTATGAGCAAGACAAATGGGCAGACACATATTTCACGGGAGCTGAGAGCCTGGTTTCAAGTCCAAGAATGCTCCTTGTTTTCTCCTCCCCCCTCATCCAGGCCGATCACACACAGATGCCCGCGGAGAGCGTGCAAAGGGATCTTGTTCTTCAGAAGACGGATGAGAGGACACGCATTCCCTGAGACCCTCCTGGAGGTCGGGGTGCGGCCTCACTCACCACCAACCATGCGCTTGTCTCCAGAGAGGTATTTGCAACCAGGCTCCCTTACAAACACCTCTTCAAATGAAGCCAGTAAAGCCGCCCTGAGCTGCCTGCTCTGCACGAAGGCCCATGTCCCTGGCAGAAAGCATGTCTTCAGGCCTGGTCTGGCTCTCTGCAACCAGCCCGGGCCCCTCAGGCAGGTCCTTCTATGCATCTGGGCCTTGGACTCTCATCCCAATATGAGGTGTTTGCACAGATGATTTCCGAAGTCCCTTCTGGCTGTAAAGTTCTGCGAGTGAGTCTGTTGAACGTGTTGGAAATCCCTGGATAGATGGACACAGAAGTTGATGTTTGTTCAGTTGGCGTGTTACGGGGGCGTCCACCCTGATCACAGAGCCCTGCGTGACTCGCTGCTGTCATTTCTGCCCATCAGCTGTTGGTGAGGATTGTGCTCTGATTTGGCTTTATTGCCAGGAAAATGGGGGTGTGGAATGGCTGTGAATTGGGGGGATGACAGATAGCATCCCACAATCGTCACCCCCCCAAGCTTTCATCTGAAAGATGACTGTTTCAGGACACCTGGCTTCCCCATAGCAGGATCGTGTTCTTCTCATCAAGAACAAGAACAGGAATGATTATATGGAAGTGTGCACTGGGGGAAATTCAACACCTTCCCCGCGGGAATGGACACACAAAGCCAGCTTTGAACCTGCCTACCTGGGCCGGGGAGCCCCACACAGGCAAGGACGCGCTCAGGGCGACCGCAGAGTGGAGCCGCGAGTGCCCCCGGCCGGGCACACGCGAAGGCCGTCGCTCCGAGGGGCAGGGCGCGGGAGTGTGTCCCCCTCCTCGGCTGGCTCCCGGCCTTGTGTCCAAAGTGCCGCTCTTTCCCCTCCCATCTCCACTTCTCTCTCCCTACCCTTTCTTCTCGACGGCCTCCCCTCTGTTCCAGGGCAGAAAACATGGGCAAACCAGAGAGAAGGATTGATGGTCAAGATGACGTCCTGTTGACGTATGTGACGGTCCCCGGCGGAGGCCCCAGGAGCCGTGGGCACCAGGCGGCAGCACTCAGTCCGCCTGCACTTCCCCCTCCCCCGGGGTGTGCCGGGCGGGGCTGTCTTCTCCCTGGTTGAGTGATGTGTGCAGTGCTGACCACTGGCTTCTTGTCTGGAGTCAGAATTCCCTATTTACGCTGGGACCATCTGCACTTTGCTATACACACACGTGGTCACATCCACATCCCTAACACACCCCATACTGCTCAACACACAACAGCATAAACCCCCACCACCCAGCACACGCCACACACATGGTCTACGTGCTGGTGCGCACACCCTCAGCTGGCCCAGAAATCAGGCAGGTCCAGAGAGACCCAGCCAGGACCTGGGCAGAGCAAGTGGGTGTGGGTCTAGGAGTGCAGGCTGCTCGCAAACTGCCTCTTCCACGTTCGCAGGCTTGGTGGCCGTCACAGTGATGGAAAGAGGGCAGATTTTCCGGAGGTCTTTTATTTGGCTCTTTGCTTGGTTTCAGTAGCTCCTGATTTTAAAGCCAAGCACTGCCCACCCCAGGCCACATACCCTCTCGATGTGGCTGGGGTGCAGATGGACACGCGTGTTCCAGGGTTTGCAGCCATTCCAGAGGGAGACTTCCTCTCCGCCTGGCCGAGGAGGCCTTTCTTTTCAGCAGCAACTTGACTCCTGGCCACACCGGTAAGGACTGCAGGAGCCCAAGCGGGAGAGCAGCGTTCTGAACAAGTGGCCCGTGAGCAGTTCCCGGGGTGCCCGAGGCCCCACCCTGCCTCCCGCGGCCCCGACCCGGCTGTGTGTTTCAAGAATCACCATGGCGATGATGGTTTACCAGCGTGAGTCACTCCTCTGGTTTTAGGGAGCCCTCGCCCGGCCCGTCTCTTTTAGCACATTTCCACTGGGTGTGGTTTGGCTGCCGAGTGCAATGTGGCAGCAGGTTACTTGAAAACATTTCACCAAAAGCCCAGTTCCGCAGCCTGGCTTACCTGTGGACCACATGGATGGCCGTAATTACAAACAGCTGCCCACCCACCGCGGAACAGTAAGAGAGGTCATTTAGAAGATGTTAAAAATAGCAAGTCCTGGAGCAGTCAGCTCATTTGTTGGTTCAAAAATGTTTGCCACCGAGAAGGGTGTTCTAAACGAAAAGCTGGTTAACTTTTCAGAGAAGGTTCACTCTGGCCTGGCCCGTTGGTTAACCTTGGCAATTCATGATAACAGGCATAATAGGAGAACAGCAGGCCCATGTGTGGGTCATTTATGCTTGCGAACTGCTGCCCTAAGCAAGCATCCCGGGGTGCTGACTCGGGGACAGCTCCTCCCGGGGAGCCTCGCGCTCTCCCCTCCCTGAAGAGGCGGAGACTTTGTCCCCGAAATGGAGGCTCTGTTCTCTGCGCACAAGCCACGCCGGGAGACTAAAGTCCTTCTATGAAGAGTGCACCTGGACGAGCCTCACCAGGGGCTCTGAGACCAGAAAGAGAGTGAGGGAAGAAAAGAAGGGAGAGGGCAGCAGGGAGGGAAGGAAGGAAGGAACACGGAGGAGGCAGGGGGTGGAAAGGAGCGGTTCCAGGACCGCTGAGCAGGGCTCCGCAGCGGGACTTCTCAAGGCTGGAGCTGCTTCTCTGAGGAGGCCAGCATGGCCCGTTTCCAGACCTGACCTCACGCCCGCTGTTGGCAGAGCCGGCTGTGTCTAGTCTGTATTGGAGTCGTCCAGGAGGGTTTTCAACAACATCCTCATGAGGCGGGCCTCTTTTTCAAGTGCATCTAGTCCTAGGGATTCTTACCACCTTTGAGGCAGCCGGTTCCTTACACACTTTCCTTCACAGCAGTAGGTGCATGAGAGATTCATGTAAGATTGCCTATTCTTTCCTGCAGGATTTATGGAGCATCTACCGTGTGCTAGCAGATTTGGGAAAGATATACCTTAATAAAAGTATGACGTGTGTGTAGGTCCTGCAGAGTGGGCAAAGTTATAAAAAAAAAAATACAAGGGCATCCCTAGATCTTGGTGGAATTTTGTAGACACTTGAGAACTAACCAGCAATTTAATAAACTAGAAGTCTTTGTCAACCTGAAACAGGTTGGTATCATTAAGACATGCAAGGTCTCCTATAAAACATTTTAAATGATCAATGCTGAAAGCATCATTGCCTGCTATAATAAGTTGGTGGTGATGATAACTACTGGAAAAAGTTTTTCAGAGTTGGATCATAAAGAAAGCTGAGCACCAAAGAATTGATGCTTTTGAACTGTGGTGTTGGAGAAGACTCTTCAGAGTCCCTTGGACTGCAAGGAGATCCAACCAGTCCATCCTAAAGGAAATCAGTCATGAATATTCATTGAAAGCACTGATGCTGAAACTGAAGCTCCAATCCTTTGGCCAACTGAGGCAAAGAACGGACTGACTGGAAAAGACTCGGATGCTGGGAAAGATTGAAGGCAGGAGGAGAAGGGGACGACAGAGGATGAGATGGTTGGATGACATCACTGATTCAATGGACAAGTCTGAGCAAACTCCAGGAGCTGGTGATGGACAGGGAGGCCTGGTGTGCTGCAGTCCGTGGGGTCACGAAGAGTTGGACACGACTGAGCGAGTGAACTGGACTGAAGACTGGAAAGAAACGGTGAGAATATAAACGCAGAAGCCGCTGCCGCAGCCGCCCTCTGGGGTAGGAATATAAGCGCAGAAGCCGCTGCCGCAGCCGCCCTCTGTGGGAGGAATATAAGCGCAGAAGCCGCTGCCGCAGCCGCCCTCTGGGGTAGGCCAGAGGTGCGCTCGGGTGACGCGCGGCCTGACACAGAGTTGTTTATAGTGAGAACCACGCAGGACAGAACCTGTGGGACGTGAACGATGAGCTGGAGGATCAGAAACACAGTTTCCATGTGCAGGAGACTGACAGCTTTCTCAGCTACACGTTCTCAACGCCAAACCCTGTCTGTTGATGTATGGTGTGTGGCTAAATGAAACCTCACGGGTACAAGGTGTCCAGGGCCACGCGATTTCTCTGCTGACGTGCACCACAGCACTCACTAATTTGACCGTGTTCCTTGAGATAATCATGCTCCATCTCAAACTGACTTTCTGCCCCAGAACATGCGCTGGGGATGGAAGTTAGGAGTCAGGGCCAGAAGGTGCCACGAGGCTCACACACACGTCCCCATGGCTGCTGTGATGAAACAGAAAGTTGCTTCAGGAACTGAGTCTCAATTATTACAAGTTGTGGGGCAAATCGGAGATGGCAATGGCAACCCTCTCCAGTACTCTTGCCTGGAAAATCCCATGGGCGGAGGAGCCTGGTGGGCTGCAGTCCATGGGGTCGCTAAGAGTCGGACAGGACTGAGTGACTTCCCTTTCACTTTTCACTTTCATGCATTGGAGAAGGAAATGGCAACCCTCTCCAGTGTTCTTGCCTGGAGAATCCCAGGGGCGACGGAGCCTGGTGGGCTGCCGTCTATGGGGTCTCACAGAGTCGGACACGACTGAAGCGACTGAGTAGTAGTAGCAGGGCAAATGGACGGATGTGAACTCGCTTGCACCTGAGAGGTGTGTTCGGTGTGTCCATGCCGTGAGCGAAGTGTCTTTTCCCCACCCCTTCTCTCAGGTGAGCTGATGTGAAATAAAGTAAAATTGTGCTTAAATGTTTACTACTTCATGTTTATTCTGCAGTCTTTTCTTGCTCAGCCTCATTAAAAACAAAGGAAGAAGATGGTTAACTTGAGCAAAAACTAGTCACTCCAAGGCAGTAGAGACGAGACTAGAATGGGGGGGAGATCCCTGGTGACTTCACCTGGATCCATTTATCCGTTCTAATGGTTTTTGGTGGCATCTTTAGGTTTTCCTAAGTATGGTACTGTGTCATCTACAGAGTGACAGTTTTACTTCTTCCTTTCCAACATGAATGCCTTCTCTTCTTTTTATTGCCTAATTGTTATGGCTGCGTCTTCCAGCACCGTGTTGAATAAAAGTAGCTAGAGGGGACCTTGTTGTCTTGTTCGCGATCTCAGAGGAAGAGCTTTCACCTTTGCATCAGTGAGGACGTCGGCTGTAGGTGGTCGTATATGGCCTTTATTATGCTCTGGCACATTCCTTTTATGCCCACTTTGTTGAGAGGTTTTATCATATAGGGATGTTGAATTTTGTCATAGCCAGCAGAGCAAACAGCCAGTTGGCCCCAGTCAAGCACTGAGGGGTCTGGGGTGGGAGGGTCCTCAGCAGGGCACACCCACTGGAGCTAGCAGATCGGAGGGGGACCCTCAAATCGGCACCCGTGGCCCCAGCGCTGACAAGGCAGCGAGAAACGGCGGGAATGGCTCCAGCAGCTGAGGAGCATCGCAGCCGGTTCCTGCCTCTCTGGGGGATGGTTCAAGATTAGCAAGTGGGTTCCCTCACTTACGGCCCATGTGCTCTCTGACCTGGAGTTCTGTGGCGGTTTCTGGGCTGAGTGAGCCCGCACGTGTGCCTTTTAGGAGCGGACTTCCTGCTCCCTGCAGTCTTACGGTCCTCCTGCTTTCCAAAGCCAGGCGTTTGCGGGTTTGTCTCCCGTGTGCAAGATCCAGGAGCTGGGGTGCCTGGTACGAAGTTTCAATCCCCTGCTTCTCGGGGAAAAGTTTCACCCCTCTGTGACCCCTCCCAGCGGTGGATCGCCAGGGCAGGGGTGTGGGCTTTTCCTCCGTGAGACCCTCTCTCTAGCTCTCCTACCCACCCTGGAGCTTCCTTTACCTTCGTGTGGAGACTCTCTACCTACCTTTTAGGTTCCTGTCCGAGGAATTCCTTTATACGTGGCTGCAGACTGTTGTGTTAGGGGAGGGGGTGAGCGCAGGCACTTCCTTCTCCGCATCTTGAAGTGGTCTCTCATCTTCTTCGTTAGCTGAGCTGGAGTCTGGCAGGCAGGTTCCACCAGGGAAGCGCTAACTGCAGCCAAAGGGTGGGAGGGGAGGTCCAGACAAGCGCCAGGCAAGCAGAAAGAGCCCCTGTCTCCACGCATCTGCTCTCCTGGCCAAGCGCCCTCCGTGCACTCTGCGTAATGTACATACGTTCTGGCCATGCTCTGTTAAACTCAAATTATAGTATCTTGTTCCCCTCTGCAAACACAGCCAGTATGAACGGTTTTCCCAATGGCTTCAGTCAGCGGAAAGATGGAACAACAGAACCTAGCTTGTGGCCAGTGAACCCTCGACCCACGAAAATCAGATAGATGAAGCCCAGATTTTGTCTACACGATAGACATACATATGTATGTCTCTAGCTATGAATGGCTGAGTTGTGCTAAGGCATCAGTAAGGATAAGGCTGATGGAATAAATGAAGTTCTCTCTCTCTCTCGTACACACGTACACACACAAACACATCAAAAAAGTGGTAGCTGGGTCCCCCAGGTGTACAGTTGATGTGTGATGTACACATTGTCTTTGATTCATGAAATGACTGTGCGACACGAAGGAGATGAGTTAGCAGAGGACTATCGTGACGATATTTCTCCTTGATAGAAAAAAAAATTCTGATTACATTAAATTTTCACCATCAACAATACCAAATAATTATACAAGTAGATACGTCTATTTAATTTTGGTAGAAAAAAAAATTCCCCAGATTGAAGCAGAAGTTGATGCTAAAATTTTTTTAATTAGGAATTAATTCTTCAAACACTCTACAATGTCCAAGACTGAGATAAAAATGTTACTAAAGAAAGTAACCCAGTTGGGTGGGTAAGTGCTCATTCTCCAATTATTACTGATCCTTTCAGAAGCGACATTTAATCTCTAAATGATTATTCTAAATTTGACTCCTTGCTGAAGTCGTAGGCTCACGGCCTGCTCTTTTCTGTTATTCTTTCTTTTAGAAATAAAACTGCTTTTTCTGTGAAGGACTATATTGTATTGAAATTAACCAGAGGAAAAGAACCCAAGAGTTACTGTCTTTGATCAGAGCACAGACTATTGCTTTATGCTAAAATGAGAAGTTTAAGATGTCTTTACTTATATGAATTAAGAAATAAGGGCTGTGCTGAATATCATAATGTAAATAAAAGACATTCTTGGATCGTATCGTTTTTAGGAATGCCGTGTTGCAGGCAAATGTCAGCTGCCAGCAAAATGAAGACAGATTGACTGGTCCAGGCAGTGAGCCCGCGCTGGGCTGATGAAGGACAGAGCCGGTCACCCTGATCTGATGCTGGCTCACTTCTCCCGAAACTCCTCCCTGCCCTCCCCCGTCTGGGGCCTTACAGAGACGTTTTTTAACATGTGGTCAGTATCCTATTTGGTTTCTGGCTTCCTAAATTTTGTGCCCCTCCCCCCACAAAAGGATTATGCCAATTATTTCTGACTTTCCTGACCAGCCTGGGGTAGGTAATTGAGGCTGAGTGTGAGCCTTTCTCCCTCGCGTCCCACTCACACACGCAGCCACACGGCAGGACAGCAACATCTCATTACAGACACTGGTCGTCGGGAGACCAGGTACTGGTTGTCAAGGCCGCCTTGTCTAGGAAGTGACCAGCGGTCAAGTCTGAATGACTGTTGGCAGCGCTTGTAAGACGCTCTGTTCCAGGAAGACAGAGATGATGACCATGAAACTCGGAAAAATTGGTTTTGGGCAAATGATATGATACATGATACATTTTCCTGCTCTGGAGAATGGCATGAACAGGGGGGGAAGGTAGTCTAAACGGTCTGGTTAAGAGTGAGTTAGTCTCTGAAAGTCTGCTAAGGTACGTGTGTAGGGTCTGAAATTCACAGGCAAGGGGCAGACGGTTCGATTTCTGTATTCATTTCAGGAATGTTAGTGAAAACAAAACTGTTTAAAAATTATCCTTGAGATTTTACGGTACAAGTCCTTACTATGTTGTGACATTTTATGGGAAGAAAGTTTTTAAAAAGATGAATGTGAAACTTAGAGAAAAGAAATCCTTAACTTCTTTGTCCAACAAGAAGGATTTCTTTTCCCTTCTTTCTAACCAATTTGGTTTTTATCATCATTATTGTAATTTTCTTTTAGCATTGGCAGTTGGCATTGCAAACTCTGGGTAAAGAGGTTTCTGTTTAAAATTAAAAGATTCCTCAGAATGGTAATTTCACACACACATAGCCCACATGTGGGTTTGCATCTGATTTTTCCAACCAGGACACTTACTTGGACGGGCTTTTGGGGGTCAGCTTTCTTTAGCGCATCAGGTTGTTAAGGAACCACCAAAGTGCTGTGCAAATGTGGGTAACTGCGGCCTCCTCCCTGGCCGCTGGCTTCTGCCAACGTTAGTCTCCTGCAGGACTCTAACTGGGGCTTCCCAGCTGGCGCTGGTGGTGAAGAGCCCGCTTGCCGATGCAGGAGACATAAGAGACCCAAGTTCGATCCCTGGGTCGGGAAGATCCCCTGGAGGAGGGCATGGCAGCCACTCCAGTATTCTTGCCTGGAGACTCCCGAGGACAGAGGAGCCTAGTGGGCTACAGTCCACGGGGTCGCAAAGAGTCAGACACAACTTAGCATGCATGTATGTATGCGGGACTAACAGACAGGAAGCACGCTTTAACATTCTCGATGAATATGCTCTTTTCACCCATTAATCCCTGTCTGTTTGTTTTTTAATAAGAGGCTTTTCTTACACATATGTACCATTCCCAATTGTTGGTTATGGCAGATTCAGTATGGTTTGTGGTCGTCATTGCCGGTATTGTTCAGTTGCTCCTTGTTGCTGGCTCTTTGTGACCCCACGGGCTGCAGCACGCCAGGTGTCCCTCTCCCTGCACTATCTCCCGGAGCTTGCGCAAACTCTTGTCCATTGAGTTGGTGATGACATCCAGCCATCTCATCCTCTGTTGTCCCCTTCTCCTCCTGCCCCCAATCCCTCCCAGCATCAGGGCTTTTCCCAATGAGTCGACTCTGCATCAGGTGGCCAAAGTATTGGAGCTTCAGCTTCAGCATCAGTCCTTCCAGTGAATATTCAGGGTTGATTTCCTTTAAGATTGACTGGTTGGATCTCCTTGCTGTCCAAGGGACTCTCAAGAGTCTTCTCCAGGACCACAGTTCAAAAGCATCAGTTCTTTGGCACTCAGCCTTCTTTATGGTCCAACTCTCACATCTGTACTGGAAAATCCATAGCTTTGACTATGCAGACCTTTGCTGGCAAAGTGACATCTCAGGTTTTTAACACGCCGTCTAGATTTGCCATAGGTTTTCTTCCAGGAGCAAACATCTTAATTTCATGGCTGCAATCACTGGCCACAGTGCCAGGAAAATAAAATTTGTCACTGTTTCTATTATTTCCCTATCTATTTGCCATGAAGTGAAGGGACCAGATGCCATGATCTTAGTTTTCTGAATGTTCAGTTTTAAGCTAGCTTTTTCACTCTCCTCTTTCACTTTCATCAAGAGGTTCTTTAGTTCCTCTTTGCTTTCTGCCATTAGGGTGATGCCATCTGCATATCTGAGGTTATTGATATTTCTCTCAGCAACCTTGATTCCAGCTTGTGATTCATCCAGCCAGGCATTTCACATGATGTACTCTGTGTATAAGTTAAATAAGTAGGGTGACATACAGCCTTGCCATACTCCTTCCCCAATTTTGAAACAGTCAGTTGTTCCACATCTGGTTCTAATTGTTGCTTCTTAATCTGCAAACAGGCTTCTCAGGAGGCACATAAGTTGCTCTGGTATTCCCATCTCTTAAGAATTTTACATAGTTTGTTATGATCCACACAGTCAGAGTTTTGCATAGTTAAAGAAGCAGATGTTTTTTCTGGAATCCCCTTGCTTTTTCTGTGATCCAAAGAATGTTGGCAATTTGATGTCTGGTTCCTCTGCCTTTACTAAATCCAGCTTGTACACCTGGAAGCTCTTGGTGCGCATACAGCTGAAGCCTAGCTTGAAGGATTTTGAGCATTACCTTCCTACCATGTGAAATGAGTGCAATTGTGCGTGGGGTCTGAACATTGTTTAGCCTTTCACTTTTTTGGGATTGGAATGAAAACTGACCTGTGGCCTCTGCTGAGTTTTCCAAATTTGCTGGCATATTGAGTGCAGTACTTTAACAGCATCATCTTTTAGGATTTGAAGTAGCTCAGCTGGAATTCCATCACCTCCACTAGCTTTGTTTGTAAGTGACGCTTGCTAAGACCCATTTGACTTTACGCTCCGGGATGTCTGGCTCTAGGTGAGTGACCTCACCGTCGCGGTTGTCCACATCTTTAAGGCCTTTTTGTATAATTCTTCTGTGTATTCTTGCCACCTTTTCTTAATCTCTTCTGTTTCTGTTAGATCTTTACCTTTTCTGCCCTTTATTGAGCCCATCCTTACATGAAATGTTCCCTTGATAACTCCCAATTTTCTTGAAGATATTTCTAGTCTTTCCTCTATTTCTTTGCATTGTTCACTTAAAAAGCACTTCCCTGGTGGCTTAGATGGTGAAGAATCTGCCTCCAATGCATGAGACCTGGGTTTGATCCCTGGGTGGGAAAGATCCCCTGGAGAAGGGAATGACAACCCACTCCAGTATTCATGCCTGGGAAATCCCATGGACAGAGGAGCCTGGCGGTTACCATGGGGTTTCAAAGAGTCAGACACGACGGAGCGACCAACATTTTCACTATTAAATGCCGTCCTTGGCGTTCTTCAGGTACTCTTCTAATTGTGATCATTATAGTCATCATCGTCATAGTTATTATTTTAGTTTAGTTTTAGCAGTTGGCTTGTTACTTGCCCAGTGAAGAAGTTCTGTTTAAAACTGAGTTCAGGTTAGAACCGGCAGACCTCAAGCTCTGCACTGTGCGATGCGGAGACGCCCGGCCGCCTCTCACTGGTGGGACCGTATTTATCCCAACACAGCACCTGGACTCAAGAGAATGAATGGAGTGCTAATTAGACGTGGAGTCGTAATATGGATTAATTTATAAACTTCACAAAGTAGCTGGTGACTAACGTGTAATGTCGCAGCTGGGAGATGCTGCCCTCGGGGCAGAAGGTGTCTTGGATGTTTAGAGACTTGGTATTGGTTACAGAACCTGTAAAAAGTACTGAAAATTTACCATAGATGTCTATAAAACACACGCATTTCTTATGATAAATAATAGTTTATGTATTTTATTGGCCAGGCAACTGACAGCAATAACTGTAAGTAAACAACAGAGGGAAACTTTATTACTTAGACACAGAATAATAAAAAATTGCCCAGGGGACAGAAAAGCAAATTTAAATAATGATATCCTGGCTTGGGAATTATTTCACAATTAAGGTAACTTCCATCAAGAGGGCAATATTTTCCAGCTGTTCTCTGCAACCTTTACCATTTGCATTATACCTTTTATTTTTGTTGAGTAATAGAAGCAGTTAATTCGAGGCATTATAGTTTATTCTACATTTGGACACCATGCTTCTCGGGAGCTGATTTTTTTTTTTATCCTGGCAGTTGAACAGGATATAAATGTCATTTTAATAATAGGAACTGAAAATTTAATAATATGGTATTAAACTGTAAGCATAAGTGAATAATACTAGTCCTAGTTCACTTTATTTCCTACATAATTCTGGCCCATTAATGGAGTTTCTATTCAAAGGAATGCTGTATTACAAGATTTTTTTTTTAAGTAAAGAAGCTTTCAACAGAAACACAGAGAGAAAAGGAAGATACATGTTGAGATGTATATGTGGATTGTTGGAGAAACTCATGAATATTTATATGAATTAAGTTTTCATTGCCTGAAATATTCAGAAAAAAGCGGAGACATAAAGGTGACTTTCACTTACAGCGTTTCCTTAATTTTCCTGTAATTTGATGTGTGTGTGTGTGTGTGCGCGCGTGTGTGTATTTTTTTATTTATGTTTATATACACCCAAGAGCACGTTGGAAAAAGCAGAAACACTTGCACAAAGTGAAAGATAGAACGGAACAGAAGTGGGCCAGACATGAGACAGTGTTTAGAAGCGGAGCTGCTGCTGAGGGCTTATGTTCCTAACGGGGCTGACGGGCTCCTATTGCCGGAGAGAGATGTTATATGGTGATCAGAATTAACTCTTTGAAAAACAACAACCAAGTTTCTCTCTTTCATTTTGGCACATCGATGGAAATATGGCTAGGTTATTTAAAAAAACTCAGCTATTTTATACTTTGAGTCAGAGAATTTTCACTGATACAAAGAAAAAATGAGTTATAGATTAAGAGAGAAGTTTGATCAATTAAAGTGAACAAATACATTTGCTCTACCCAGCTGCTATGTATTTAAATCTTTCCCTAACAAAGCCTTATTTATCTTTATTTCCTTTAGTGTTTCCAGTCAGTTTTCATTCCTCCTTTCTCCTGGGCACACCGCCTTGCAGCCACCCCATCACTCTCCGATCCGCCTTCATTGACAGCCGTGAGGGAAGCTCTCACCCTGACCCATCTGGGATGCAGAGAAAACCTTGTTTTCTTTAGGTTGTTTGCAGCTTGGAAATTGAGCAGAAACAAACCCTAGTCTTCCTCTTTCACTGGCCCAAGCAAATTCCTTTTTTAAAGAAAGGTTATTTTAGCAATAAGGAATGGAAGATTAAAGAAATGGGATACTCTTAAAAATTTTTTCCCCCATAGACATGCTTTATATGACAGCTGGTCTCTGGGACCCTGGTCCTGGGGCTGTGGGCGTGGTGACTGTTTGGGCCAAAAGACAGATTTCAGGCAAGCGCTTGCTTTACCTCCGCCCATCACGCTCCAGAAGCTCACCTGCCCATCACGCTCCAGAAGCTCACCTGCCCGCAGGTGACTTACTTGCGTGTGAGTCAGCCTGTGGAAGGCAGAGGGGAGTGCACACAGAATTGTTATTACAGGACTGTCCTTCTTAAAACAGAGCCTGGGAGCCCATGGTATGAGTTGTAGAGTGTCTCACGAGAGTTCCTGGCGTCTGGTTTGACAATCATCTTTTTAAAAATGTAGTCTTTTGTGAGCTTGTGGCCCAAAATGATACAGCAAGATTGATGCTGGAGACTCGCGGCTGCGCAAGTTGCAGGAGTTAGGCAACCAGGAGCAGAGAATAAATCAGACTGAACACTAGAGGGGTGGACACTGGAGGGGTGGACACTGGAGGGATGGACACTGGAGGGGTGGACACTGGAGGGGTGGACACTGGAGGGATGGACACTGGAGGTATGGACACTGGAGGAGTAGACATTGGAGGGAGGGATACTGGAGGGGTGGACACTGGAGGGGTGGACGCAGGAGGGGTGGACATTGGAGGGGTGGACACTGGAGGGGTGGACACTGGAGGGGTGGACATTGGAGGGATGGACATTGGAGGGGTGGACACTGGAGGGGTGGACACTGGAGCGGTGGACACTGGAGGGGTGGACATTGGAGGGATGGACACTGGAGGGGTGGACACTGGAGGGGTGGACACTGGAGGGGTAGATGAAAGAGAGCTTATTCATAGCAACCCTAAATGCTATCTATCTGCATAGTAGGGGCTGATGTGGCCACCCCTCCAAAAGATGTGTCCATGTCTTCGTTCCCAGACCTGTGACTGTGGCCTTGGTTGGGAAAGGCTCTCTGCAGATGTGCCAGGTAAGAGGCCTGGATATGAGGTCCTCCTGGATTATCTGGGTGTTCTCAGAGGAAATACACAAGAGGAAACCCAGGAGGAGAGGAGAGGCCCTGGGACGGGGGTCAGAGGCGGCAGCGATGTGGCCTAAGCCAAGGACATCAGAGCTGCTGGAAGCCGGGAGCCGGAAGAGACAAAGGGCGGATTCTCCCCAGGACCTCTGGGGCGAGCACGGTGCCGCTGCCACCCTGATCTCAGACCCGGGGGCTCCAGAACTGACAGAGGGCGTTTTTCTATTGTTTAAGCCACCAGGGTTTGATGGTTTATTATGGCAGCTACTGGGAATCAGTTTATTCATCCGTCTATCCACCTACTTACCTGTATCACCTAACACCTGTCTAAATATCAACACTTACCCTTGCACCATAGTATCATTTTTTGTCAACTCATTCTCATTTCTCTAATTACCTGTATTTAATTATTCCATGAGCACTAAAATTAGTTTACCTATTTACTGAAAAACTCATAAATTCTAATCCTTCTCAATTTGAGGCAGTATTCTATCTACTCCATTTTATCACACATATGCATGTATTAAATTTATACATATATGGTAAAAAAAAATCTTCATTTTCCATCTGTGCCATCTCTGGGTATTTTTAATGTTGTCTGTGTTAGATCTCAAGCCTTTGCCTCTTACTGATCACAATTTTCAGATATATTCTTTTGACTTAAATTGAAAATGTCTGAGCATGTGTTAAAAGAGTAACAAAACCAGGAAACTAAAGCTACCCTCGTAAACCTAATTCTCTTCCATTTTCCCTTATTTCAGTCAGTGACACAGGGTCTCACCTAGTCCTCCGTGTCAGCGCCCAGCAGGCCCTTGTCCCCCTTCAGGGCGCTCTTCCCACCCCTTTGATGCCCCCACCTGTCTCTCTTCACCTTCATGGTGCCAGCTTCTTCAGTCCAGTTTCCCCAACCTCCCCCAACGCCCTGGCCTCTCCTCCACCACCACACATGTGCACACCCGCCCCACTCATGAGCACACACGGACACACATATTTTCAGGTGAATCTGGGGCCCCTGGTTACAGAGACCAGCCATACTGGGCAGGTCAGCATCCCCTGAAAGGAGCCTTGAGCCCAGGGGGACTCCTGAAGGACCTTCTGAAGAAGCGGTGGCCGTGGGGAGGGAGCAGTAGCCGCTCTTCTCCCAGAGCCGCATCTGAAAGGGTGAGAAAGGCCGGGCACCTCCTTTGCCACTGGACCCTGACACAGGCCAAAGGCAAAGGGAGGCAGGAAGAGCGCCCCCCTAACCCAGAGGTCCTGTGGTGAAGCCGGCCCCTCGCAGGACTGCGTGTCCCTCCACTGCAGCCCCCCTCAGCTTCAGCTGCTTTGAGCGAGAATTTCATACTTTTCAGTCGAAGCTGTCTGCACGAGTCTGGCCGCTGCCCTGACGGACACCCTTCTTCTGGTTCCCACACTCCTTGGCAGGTCCCCGCCCTTCACGTTGGTTTTTCCGTCTCTGACCCCAGCCTCACCTGCAGCCTCCCGTCCCCTGCAGGTGGTTTCGCTCAGTCCTTGGGGACTCCTGGAGCAAAAGGCTGTTCTACCCTCAGGCCTCCCCAGTTTATCCAGTCGCCAGAAATACTGAGCACCTGTTTCCTGTGCCCTGGAGACTTAGGCTCAAACCAACAGGCAAAAGTTGCTGCCTCCATGGGGCTCGTATTGTAGGAGAGGTGAGGGAAGAGGGCAAAGCATAACTAAAATGAAAAAGATGTGAAGTCTGTGCAGACGTGTGATCTTCGAGGCACCAAGGGACCTCAGTGCACTAGAGAGAGATCGACACGTGTGCTTAAAACGCTGTGTAGGACTGACCGCAGCGGCATCACCGATGACTTGTTGCTTAGTTGCTCAGGCGTGTGCGA
This sequence comes from Connochaetes taurinus, assembly GCA_006408615.1. Lineage (NCBI taxonomy): Eukaryota > Metazoa > Chordata > Mammalia > Artiodactyla > Bovidae > Connochaetes > Connochaetes taurinus. Next base: position 605,601 of record SJXO01001473.1, read on the forward strand.
CTCTTTTGCAAACACGTGGACTGTAACTTGCCAGGTTCCTCTGCCCTTGGAGACAGTTCAGAAGGATGGGCGGGGGAATGGCTCCAAGGTCTCTCCTTAGTTACCACCCATGTCAGTCCATCCAAGGACCGCTGGGCTGTTTCCGCCAAAGGCAAAGGAGGAGGGAGTCCAGGTGCCAGGTGAATGCACCTGGAGGTTCTTTTCCGTAACTCTCTTCTTGCTTGGCTTGGAAGCAAAGAATTCTAAGGCCGGCCCATGAGTTATTGTGGTGGCCACTAAATTTTTCTTGGACAAAACCCACTGGGCCAAGTCTTGGCTAACTATCAGGAGCAGCGCCGGAAAGGCCAAAAAGAAACCTCTCTGTGCTTTTCAGCGTCGGGATGACCTTCTTCCAGCCACAGACCTTGCTGACGCCGCTCCCTGAGGAGCCACCCTTCAGCCACGTGACAACTTCTTTCGCCATCAAGACCCGTGAGCCGAGGACGGTCAGCCAGGATTGTCCCCTCTTCTCCCCAGCTCAGCCCGCCATGCCTGTCAGTCCTGCGTGTGCGGGTGGCCCCACAGACGGCTGCAGGGAGCTGTGTGTCCCTGGAGATTGGGGCGCTGGGGGCCTGAGGCCATTTCCCACACAATCCCATCCATGAAAATCCTCCACTTCTTCCTCGACGATCGGAGTATTTCCAGTGGATCCGTGTCTTTGTCCAAAACTGTTCCACAGTCGCCTTGGTTCTCTGTTCCTGACTTATTGCTTCTTGTCCTGGGGGCTGCACACCTGTTCTCTGAGATTCATCAGAAAGTCTCCAGGGCTTGACCAGGTTTACACACGTGCGCTTGCACACTGGAGCGGCCTGGCCCACGTAGGGGACAGCCATCCAGGCTTGAGGCCTCAATTCATGTCCGATCTTAGACTTGTTTCTAATGGGAAAGCATGGCTGACCGAGTTCAGGAGGATTTGGGGAAGCAATCGTCAGAGAACAAGAGCAATGGTGACTAACACGTGTTGAGCACGAGCTATGTGTTAAATGTGAGACAGTTTCCGCTGCAATTGCTGGGCAATCAAGGTCAATGGCACAGACAGTTGAGTGTTTCAGTTCTCTTCCCAGGGTTCCGGACCGGAGAGTGGCTGTGGGTCCCAGCGGGAGCCCAGTGACGCTGGACTTCAGGTCTCTGCGTCTTACCCATAAGCGCTGGCCACATTTGTCGCTAGTACATATTGATCTGAAAACCACCACAACCGAAGGCAGGTGGGTCCCAAACTCGCGCTCCTCTTCACGTTGGAGAGAAGCGTGGTGGAGACTGTCTCTGTGCTGTCTCGACCCGCCCGCCTGCCCCTGGAATTCCCACTTCTGATTTGCTGCTTCTCTCTCCAGGAGAACACACGCTCCTCCAGGAGCCTCCATGAACATTCACAGACGTTCCACAGGTCTCAGGAACCGGCTGGGGCTTCTTGTTTAATACTCATGGGTAACTGGGGCCTGGAGAGCTTTCAAAGCCCCTGGTTTCACCGGCAGACTGGGGATGAAGGGGCCAGGGAGTGGGGAAATGGCGTGTGACCAGGCTGAGCCCCGTGTGTTGGCTTCAGATGACAGTGTACCCTCACTCCAAGGACCTTAATTGGCTGATAGAGCGACTGCTTCAGCCAAGGGGCCAATTAATACCCAACATTTGAGGGTTGGTTTTCCAACCCCAGTTAGATGAGTTTCTTGGCATAAAAGGGGTAACTGCTGTAAATGCAATTCATTTCCTTGACTCTGCACCCGCTCTATAATGTAAGGGTATCACTCTGTCTGGTTAATTCCAGACAAGGTTCTGTGAGCAGATGGGGAACTTGGATTTTCGAATTTGAAAAAAAAAAAAAAGCCTAAGTGAGTGTGAGTTTTTGCAGTTATGCTGATACATCTTCCGTCTCATGGAAAATGACTAAGTTCCAATATTGCAGAAGGCAGACCGAGAGTGGAGCAGAGCGGAGCCTGAGCGGGCTGAGGCCTGCCCCGGTTCAGTAGGCGGTCGGTCCAGAGAACCTGCCCTGAGCCAGGAAACCCCGACTCTGCCCCTGGCGTGGAAGGTGCCCTCAGACAGTCAGCACTGTGGTCACTGCCGGGAGGAGGCGGCTCACTCCAGAACAACAGCCACAGACAGACTGGAAGCTGCCACTTCTTAGCTGCGAGCACTTAAGTCTCTCAATCTGATCCATAAAGTTTGGGTCATAACACTGCCCTGTGTTTCAAGGCTGACATCAAAGAACACACGTGGGAGATCAAGGACATTCGGTCAACGTCGGCTCCCTGTCCCTCCCTTGCCCAGGGCAGCTGCTACAGTCAGCCTGACCTGCGGGCCCTGATGCTTCACGCTGTTTTGGGGAGCCACAAACAGTGCCGTGCTTGGCTCTGAAATATCAGCCCCGCAAGAGCAAACTTCAGAAAACAAGCTGGTGAGACAGCGCTGCCCCCAAGCAGATGTGTTGTCCTGAGGCCTGAATTCCAGTGTCTTTGCTTGCCCTGCATTCTGCGGGCTGCCCGCTCACCACTGCTCTTCGCAAGGCTCGCCCTGGACTTCCTTTCTCTTTCTCTCATTTACCAGGTAAATGAAGCCTGTTGTCAAAACTTCCTTCCCCTCGTTCACTCCGGCCTGACTTTGCAAGCTGCGAGTGCCTTTATTCAGGCTGCAGGAAAGAGCACTAAACCAGATGTCGGGAGCCTGGGTTTCTGGAAGCCATTCCCCTTCTCTCCGATGAGACGTCTGACGTGTGAAGGGGCGCCCCTGGCAGGAAGCCAGCCCTGCCGTGCACACGGGCTCACTCATGCCTGGCCTCGCGCACCCCGCCTCGGTCTGCAGCGCCGGCTGTGCCAGGGCGCCTGCTCATCACCCCTGCGCTTCCCCGGGCTCACCGGCTCCCCTGGGGTGTCTGCTGTGGGTCATTCGGTAGCTGAGGGCTCCTCATTACAGGGAACCCACAAAGTGCTGGAGTTTGTCAAGTGGTCCAGCCCAGGTAGGTGTCATTTTGTTTAGAAAAGAAAGCAAGTTCACTCAAGACTCCTTCCCTTTCTTCTTGACTTCTGCAGTGATCCCTGTGGACAGGAAGCGGGCTGCTCTGCAGCAGTCCCCGCAGACCTGGCCTAGCCTGGGCGGGGGTGGGAGGGTGCTCCTCCAGCTGAGGGGCTATTAGTGGGCGCCCACCTGGGCGTCAGGCCTGCAGCCAGCCCCCCGTCTCTGCCTCCTCCCCTCCTTAGCTCCTCCGCTGCAGCCAACGATGCTCCTGGGAAGGAAGGAGTGTTCCACTCTGCTCCCCAGATGTTGCTCTTTGGAAAATGGAGCCAAGGGGAACAAAAGGCGTTTATCTGTGCATTTGTGCATTTAATCAATGATTCTTTGCTGAGCATCTGCTGTGTGATGGGCACCGGCGTGTTCAGACGGGGTCGGAGGGCAGGCAGGGAGGGGCCGGCGGAGCCACAGGTGTGACGTGAATGGTCTCGTCTATTGGGGTGAGCACGGGGCCCCCGAGAGGCTCCCAGGGAGGCGGAGGACCCTTCCAAGAGGGAGAGGGGCCTCAGTGCATACCTGAAGGGGAAGGGAGCGGCCTTCATCGAGTGGGTGGGCAGGAATGGCGAGTGGAGGAGGTGACCGGTGAGAACTGCAGGCAGGTAGAGAACTCCAGGGAACTGGGGGGTGCCCGAGGCCTTGGAGGAGGGCAACTCGGCTCTGGCCAGGGCCCTGGCCTGCTGAGGGCCTCTGACGTCAGGCCTGAGTGCTGGGCTCTGGAGCAGCGGCCTCCGGCATCCAAGGAGTGGCCTTTCCCTCAGCCACCGCCATCTCCAGCCACATGTGAGGCCTGAGGCTTCCTCGATGGCCTCATTGAAGGTGTGGAGCAGGCCCTATCCCATCCTCCAGAGAGATGGCCCAGGGCAGGCCCAGGGCCTCCCTGTGAGACCAGAGTGACGGCGTAGAGAGCTCCCAGCCAACAAGACGCTGCTGGGGCCACCGCGAGCTTCTGAGAGACGCTGCCTGGAACCCAGGTCTCACAGATGCGGTAAGGAAATCCTGCACCCAGGATCTCTCTCTACGTGTGGGTGATGGGGCTGTGGGCCAGGCTACCTGAAGCTTCTGGACTTCCTTTCTTAGCTCTCTCCACGGGCACCTTTCACCCCCAGCCAGGTTCCAATCACGCCAGAGGGACGGGCGGTCAGTTTGCCTGGGGTGAGGGAGCCTAATGCCAGCTTATCAGCGACACACCGCGAGAGCTCGGGGTGAGCTGTGTGAGCCAGTCACCCCAAGAATGTTGGCGCTGTGCCAAGACTTCTGTGTCGTAGGCTCACAACTACTTTTTAAAGCAGTGCTTTGAGGTAAATATGATTGTTTCAATTTCAGAGAAATCCCAAGGCCTCTTATCTAGGGAAGTGACAGAGTCGGCATTTCAGTCGGGTTGCCTGGTTTAAATCCAGCCAATTAGTTATCTGTTGCTGCAAACTTGCCAGCTTAAACCAATAGAGGGTGATTGACTCACATGTGTTGCAAATCAGGAATTCAGGAGCATCTCAGCAGGTGGTTCTGGCTCAGGCTCTCTAATGGGGTCATGGGCCAGGTGTCCCTGGGGCGGCATCTTCCTAATACTGGCCTGGGGTATCGGGAGGATGGAGGACCCGCTTCCAGATGGCGCCTCGCACGGCCATTGACGGGGGCTTCAGTCCAGGTCCTCTCCAGGACCTCCCCATGGGGAGTGGTCCCCAAAGAGCAGAGAGGAAGCCACGATGTGTGTGATATCCAGCCTTAGGAACCACCACCTGGTGTTTCTGGAGTATCCTGTTGGCTATTCCGTCAGCCCTGCTTCTCTGAGAGGCAGGGACCATGCGGGTGAACACAGCTGGAGGACGGGCAGGCGGCCCTGGGTGCCAACTGGCCCCTCGGACGCAGCGCATGTCTCACTGTCCAAAGCTGCCGGGAGCCTCCACCCCGGGTGCACCTTTGAAGGGAGGCTGCAGAACAAGACGTGAAACACACACACACAACCAAGCGTGCACACTCACGAGTATCCACTATGCTGTAAATGCTACTGTTCATATACTCAGATGAGGGGACTTTTAAGATAATCACGCTCCTGGTGAGCTGTATATTATCTTGATGTTTATCTTAATGTTTCCATTACATCAATATTTTTATTTAGAACATTAATTATGGATGATCTTGCCTGATTTAAAATTTTATAATATGAACCCATGCCCCACTGTCATAATTAGAAGGTTATTGTTAAAGCCATCTTTAATGTATTCATACCAAAGCCTGTGTGATGACTCCTAGTTGGAATTCTTGGGGCCTCACAGGAAGCAGTCTGTCTAGATGTTTCAGAAGGCAAACTGTGTGCTGTTACTGACACAATGATATGTAAATTACATACTCCATTGTAAGTACAAGTGCGTGCCATTGCCTGGAATTCAAATCAGAGGAAGATAGGAGGTGGAGAAACCCAGGATGACAACCACAAGACGCTGGATGGCAGAGAAGTGGGAGGAATTCTTGGGGCCTCACAGGAAGCAGTCTGTCTAGATGTTTCAGAAGGCAAACTGTGTGCTGTTACTGACACAATGATATGTAAATTACATACTCCATTGTAAGTACAAATGCGTGCCATTACCTGGAATTCAAATCAGAGGAAGATAGGAGGTGGAGAAACCCAGGATGACAACCACAAGACGCTGGATGGCAGAGAAGTGGGGAAGGCGTGCAGTGAATTTACGGGGTCTTAGCACCGAGTCGCTGGGTGGTCCTCGATAATTTAAAGGGGCTGGAAAGCCACACTTTCTGAACCTTAGTCACCTCATTTGCAAGACAGAGGAAGGCCGTGACACCATGCTTTCAACTCCACAGAGCCGTTGGAAGAAACAAAGATGAGAGACTGTAAGTGAACAGGCTGGGGAGCCGGTGTGTCCCGGCCCAGACACAGGTGCTGGCTGTGGCCGCGTCTCAGGCAGCATCGCGGAGGTGCTCCAGGCCCATGCCCGACGCTGCCCTGCAGCCCAGGGGCCCTGCTTGGAGCCACACACCTCGTTCCCGTCAGCAGCCCCCAGCCCCCCGTGTTTCCCCCTGTGCCGTCCGGCAGGGCAGGCTCTGCGGGAAGCGTGGGCTGGGCTTTCATGCCCAGATGGGAGCTCAGGTAGCCTGGGTGTGCCAGAGGCCTGGCACCTGCAGCTGGCATCCACCGGGCCAGCATCAGGACACAGAGGCTCCCAAGGAAGCAGGTCCAGAGGGCCCCAGGAGGGAAAGGGAGCGTTCACATAAACCCATCACACTGTTCTCATGTCCTTGCCACACTAGCTGGCCAAAGCCAGGAGAATTGTGTTCCATCGACAAACACCTCTTTCTCACTCCTTTTCATATAAAACTATCCCCCACCCGTCCGAACTGTCTGGAAGCCCTCCGTGTGTCAACAGCAAGCAGTATTATGGGGACAGGGGGAGCAAACTCCCCGCTTGGACTCTGGGCGGAAAATGAACTGCTGCTAATGATGCCCAGCTGAGAGCCCCGAGGCCCCCAGGTGTTGTGTCTCGGACCAGCTTCTGCTCCGGTCCAAAGCGTGCGTGTGGGGGGAGGGGAACAGCCTTGACCTGTGAGCGTTTGCCAGTTTCCATGGTGTAAGTGTTCATGGCCGGGATCAAGGCGCTGACACGTTATCACGTTGCATAGCTGGTAAGAGAGGTGGAGCGTGTGTGAGCCCGCTCCGGGACTCCGCTGGGCCTATATTTACGCATCAGATGCATCCTTTGCAGCTTTACCTGGAGGCGGACCGAGCACCTCAAGTCCAGCACGTGCAGAACTGCGCTAGCGGTCGTGTCTCACACCCAGCCCGCCTCTGCCAGGGCCCCCTCTGCCAGGGCCCCCTCTGCGTGCACGGCCCCAAGCGCAAGTCAGCCCCCAGCCCCCCGGTCACCCTGCACGTCCACGTCCTCCTCGCCACCACACCCCGCCTGCGCCAAGGCCTGCTCATCTCCCTTCCTGCACATCGACAGCCTGATTACTTCTCCCAGACTGTGTCATCACTACTAGTCTCCGGCATGACTGTAAACGGCCAGTGGTTTTCCACTTCTGCCCACGCATACACTCAGCCCATTTCCTTGTACTGACCAGAGAGATCTCTGAACGATGCAGATCTGAGAACATCATTTCTTGGCTTTAGCCCTTCTCCGAACTCTAAAGCTCAGGATAATAAACAGAGTCCTTAGCATGGCCTGAGGGCTCCTGGGTCTCCCGCTGCACCTTCAGGCTTAGTTCCGGGCTGCTCTGGCCCCGGGTCCTTGCTACTGCCTGTCCTTCGGGGTCCTCAAATGCCCTGAGTTCTTTTCAGATTCAGACCTTTGCACAAAGAGCTCTTTCCTCCTTGAGTTACTTAGTCTGACCAACCTCTCATTCTTCAATCTCAGCTGAAGCTCTTTAGAAAGGTCGTCTCAGCCCGGTCTTCATTTCTGTCTTCCTAACGTCCTGCTCTTGGTTTTCAGGCCCATCAGCAGAGTAGGAAAGCTGGTCGCCTCACATCCAAGCTGACCCGTGGTGTTATCAAACTTCAGGGTTCTTGACAACCCAGTATGGGGGCAGCCCATTGTGACTGAGTTTGCATTTCTTGGGTTACTAAGACATTTGGGGCATCTGAAATGTTTATTAGCAATTTAGGGTCTCTGCTGTGTGCAACGGCTGCTTAAGTTGGTTGCCCGTTTTTCGATTTGGCTGTCTTATTAGTTATTAGTGGGGCACTTTATACACGACGGGCACCAGGGCTTGTGAGCGACACACCCTGCACACGCCTTCTGCTATTCTCTGGCTTGTTTTCTTACTCCTTTAAAGATATCATCTGACAAAAAAATTTTAAATTTATCAGGTATTTCTTTTCTTTTAACTTCTAGTACTATTTGTATTCTTTAGAATTTTCTGTTTATAGGGGCCTTTTGAGCCAAACTCTCCAAAAAAATTAAATTATTTTCTCTTGATTCTTGAAAAATTAATTTGATTATGTATAGAATTTAAGGAGGATTCCTCCTTTAGTATATTGGAAAAAAATGTCACTCTTTCTTGGACTTCATTACTGCTGATAAGTCAGCCTTTAACATAAATCCTTTCTTTTAAAGATTTCTATCTTTTCTTCCTGACTCGCATTTAAAAATCTTTGCCCGTTATATTCTTCAGTTTATGATGATATAGCTACCTTTGGTTGTCTTTGTCTGTCCCACAGGCAGTTAACTGGGCTTCCTTAACCTGAGAACTTGAGTCTTTGACGAGTCTGGGAATTTCTCATTCACTCTTCTTTGAATGTTGCCTATTCTCCATCATCCCTCTTATCTCCTGCTAATCTCTAATTACATAAATGACATCTTTTCATCCTCTCTTTCATTTATTTTTGTCTCTTAGGTGCATTTTAAATAATTTTTTCGTACTTATATTCCAGTTTAGTAATTTTTTGTTGATTGTGTTTAATCTGGTAAGTTTAAGATATCTAATGCCTTTTTAAACTTAATCATTATTATTTTTATTTCTAGAAGTTCTAGTTTACAAATTTGATTCTCTTTAAAAACATGCTTGATCATTTTAAAAAGTTTAAATGATTAAGATAGTTATTAAAAGATTAAGATACTTATTTTATATTGTTTGATAATTTGTATATTTAAAATCTTTATTCTGTGGGTATCTATCATCTATTTATTATTTATCAGTCTACCTGTCTGTCTGTCTATCTATCAATCAATCATTATCAATCTATTATCTGCCTCTATATCTATCTGCTACCTATTATCTTTATTATCCATCACTACTGATTATCTGTTATCTCTGTTATCTATTATCTGTTATCTCTCTATTATCTATCTATCTATCACTGCCGATTATCTGTCTATTATCTCTATGACACCGAGATGTCCCCCCATATTCCTCTTCAAGGGAGGAGCTGATGCCCAGTGTGGAGGCGCTGGGTCGGCAGGAAGCCCCGTGTGCAAAGCGCCGCCGCACCTGTGGACCCGGAGGCTGCGCGAGGGTGTCAGGCTGGAGCCGCGGGGCTCTCGGGGACTGGGGGCTCGCGGTGCTGTCTGTTGGTTTGCAGGCTGGCGCCGCGGGGCTCCCGGGGACTGGGGGCTGCACGAGGGTGTCAGGCTGGCGCCGCGGGGCCAGCGGGCACTGGGGGCTCGCGGTGCTGTCTGCTGGTTTGCAGGGTGGGGTTGTGTCAGAGCCGCAGCAAGCTCAGCTCCTTCTGCTCAGTCTTGCTTTTTCTCCCCCCGCTTCATGGTTGCTGATCCTACAAGTATCTGAATCCCCATCTGGCTTGGCGACTGCTTTCAAAAAGCCCAGTCAGCAACGTTTGCTGGTGCATGAGTGTCAGTGTGTGCATGCGTGTGCATTTGTGTGACTGTGTGTGTGCACATGTGTAAACGTGTGAGCATATCACAGTGTGTGTTTGCAACCACGTGTGTGTGTGCATGTGTGAGTGAAAACAGAGAAGCAAATTAAATCCATAGAATTACATCTTCAGTGAACCAGCTTGACTGTGAGCACACCAATCCATTTCATTTTCATTGTCAAAATGTGTCCTTTTAATGTGCTTAAACTTAAATCCATTAAATCTTTGGAAAAGTCTGATTAACTTTTGCTATCAGCCATTTGTTTAAATGTTGAATCAAATTAGTTAACTTCATAATTTTATATTTAATAGTTATTAATAATTTAGCTTCTTATATAGTAGGTAAGTCTATGACAAGAGTGTGCAAAAATATTTAGAGAAGTGTTGTGTCTAGAAATAGTCAATGGACAAGAAAATACCAGCTATGGTGAGAGTCCTTTCCTCTCCACATATAAATACTGCTCAGATACTGAAGAATTTTTATCATAAAACAGATTGGTCAGCTGAATAGCCAACTAATCTCTTCATAGGAAAGAGTCTTATTTATGGGATATAGAATACACTGTGGTTTCTATTTATCAGGAGACTCCTTTCTCAATGGACACATTTTTGTTGATGTGACTAGTCTGCAGATTCTGCTTGTCTGTTTCCCACATAGCTCATGGCTGAAGCTGTCATTCTTTTATTTTTTTCCATTACTTATTATCTGTGACCATTTTTCAATTCCACAAGAGAACAGATGAAGTCCTTGCAATCTTGTGAAGCCATTTGGCCTGGAGGATGCTCCTCGGCAGTGTGCCAATAACAGAGGCCCCAGAGACGATGTTTAGTGAGTCCAACGTGAGCAACTTTAATTTTTACTGCTTCATTTCAGCTCAATTCTTCAGAGTTGGCTCAGTTTTAGTCCTGGGATAAAGTTTATGAAAAGGAATTTCCATGTCCAAGGAAGAACCAAGACTGCTGAGAGGTTTTATATATATATATAGCATGAAAACTGCAAAGAGGGTGGGGGGAATCTATCCTAAACTGACTTTATTAACTGTCAATAATGACTTCAGAGTAGTTAACAGAGCCTCCTACACGTCAGCCTGCACCAGGAAGCTGAGCCCTTCCAGGAACCAGTCTGCAGTGCAGCCTGGCCCGAGGCTCGGTGAGAAAATCCAGCAGCGGGAAGTAATTCTCCCCTTCCCCTTTCTCTCTCTTTTTCGTCCCTCCTTGCCCACCTTCTCTTCAGGCTGTGGAAGATTTATTGCCTTTCAGTGCTCACAGATGATGTTTTCATAGGCTGTAATGAGGTCCCAGCAGTTTCTAACGATAACAGGACGTTGCCTTGCCTAAGATATATTATGTGTTTTCCCTCATCTTTCTCCCTTGAATGAAATGCCTACAAGTGCGTTAGCCCCCAATTCCCTTCCCTTTACTGTGATAAATGGTCCGGTTACTTAATAGGGCTAAATGCTTCGCTGTGACTTTTATAATAGCCACTCGATTTTGAGTAGAATCCTCCAAAGAGGAGCTCGCGAGGGCTTTGAAGGCGCTTCCCGCAGCGTCACGTGAGCACAGGCGAAGCACCTGCCACTCTGGCCAGCCCTGCGTCCATCCTGGTGGGGGTTTCCGGACATTCCCTGGTCCTCGTGGAGAGTTGGGCTGCGCGGACCCGCCCTGTCCCTCCGGTTCCGATTCTGGCCCTGCATGAGCCCAGCCTGAGCCAGGACTTGCCCCCTTCGCCCAGCTGGCTGGAGAGGTGGCACCTCGGGCCGGCAGACCAGGAGCAGAACTCGTGGCCACAAGCTCCCCTCGCTGGCTTCTGCGGCGACGGGGTCGAGAGCCAAGTCTAGAGGCATTTGTCTCCTTAAAGGTCAGACAGATTAACGTGAAAACAAAGAAAGGCATCGCACCATGTCTGTGATGCCTGACAGTGACGTGTGTCTGTGCTGGGACACGCGGACACGTTGGCAAACCCAGGAGGCCTTTCTGTGGGTCAGGCTCCAAGGAGGACGCTCACCACGGCCCTGGGGCTGTGGCTCTGCTCTGGGCCGGGCTCACGGTCTGGTGGCTTGCACTCTGCCCTGAAGTCAGCAGTGACAAATGGACGGGCTGGGCCTCCAAGCCATAGAAGAAGCCAGCGTGAAAAACCGTCCTGGGAAATGCAGGACTCATCTGTTCTTGGACCCTGGGTGCCCCGAGAGGCCAGCTAGACATGGAGCCTCGGGTCAGGGCCCCCGGTCTCCCCCCGTCCAGGCGCCCACCCTGCAGTCTCTCCTCCAGCCCTCACACTCGGGTCTTGATTTCTGCTCACCGGTTCTCTTCAGGGATGCCCTAGAGACAGCCCTGAAGCCTTTTTCTGGATTCCTGGGGAGAGAAACCACTGAGCTGCCCTCCCCAGTCTGCGCCAAGCCTGGCTCCCTGTCCTGTCTCCTGGGGACCACCTCTGCGTTTCACACAAGACTGAATGCACGGTGCAGGCGAGACCTGGCCCAGCAGGCCCCGCGGCCCAGCTCTTGATCCTGCCTGGGAGGACTTCCCCGCCGTGAGCGGGGGGCCCTGAGGGCGCTGTCTGCAGGGAAGCTGCCCGGGCTCCACGTTGCTTAGTTGTTGTCTGTCCGATTTTCCGAAACAAGCCATTTGTCCCCAAAAAGGATCAAATGGAAAACGTTATAAATACTCCAAATGGTGGAAACAGGAAGTGGAATGCAAGTGATGTAGCTATTCACAGAAAACACACTGTCATTTATCCTCCGTAAATATATACTGCTCATTTTCAGAAACAGGCCATGCCTCAACGTGCAGAAGAACGGCCTCCCCGCCCATGGGACGCTGTTGAGAGCAGCTCCCAGAGGTGTGCGCGTGTCCTGGGGTGTGAGCACCATGGCTGCAGGGCCCTTTCCACTCAAAAATTACTGAGGACCTTAAAGAGCTTGTCTTTATGTGCAGTTTATCTACAGATATTCACCTACAGATAAGAATCCACCTACTATGCAAGAGACACAGGAGACACGGGTTCAACCCCTGGGTTGGGAAGACCCCCTGGAGAAGGGCATGGCAAACCCACTCCAGTAATCATACCTGGGAAGCCCACGGACAGAGGAGCCTGGTGGGATACAGTCCACGGGGCTGCAGAGTCAGACACAACAGCGAGACTATACACACACACGTGCACTCATCATATTAGAAATTAATATTGAGCAAATTGAAAAATGCTTATTAATTCATATAAAAATAAAAATGGTTAACCTGTTACATCTCGACATAAAAACCATGATTTTGTGAAAATGGCTATATTTTCCAAGACAAAAAAACTAGTGAGTAGAGTGGCATTGTTCTCAGTTTTGCAAATTTCCTTTGTTTTTGGCTCAGGAGAGAACTGTTGGCTTCTCTTATTTGCTTTGCATTTAACCTATTGCAATACATTGTTTTGATTTGAATGTATAAAGGGGAAAAGTCGAAGGAGAAAACCCTGGACTCACAAAGATGTAGTTGCATAAGGAAGAAAATTTTAGTAGACTTTTGGATAAGTATGATTATTCTTCTCTGACTTTTTCTAAAAATAAAATTGCAATATTTAAAAGTTAGTTGTAACATAGACTCTGAAAAAATATCAATCAACTTTTGGATCCAGGTTAACATAAAATCTTTTGGTATATTTTGTACTTTAAATGGATCTTTTTCACCCATAAATGGTTTTTATTTGTTTGCTTATTTTAAACTGTGGTAAAATATACATGACATAAAATTTACCACCATAACCGTTTCAAAGTGTGCAGGTCAGTGGTTTCAAGTCCATTCCCCTACTGGGCAGTCCTCACAGCCCTCGTCTCTAGGAATGCTCATGGTGCAAACCTGGAACTCTGCCTCCGTTAAGGAATGTCATAGTAGCAGGTGTCAACATTACCTTCCTTTTTATGACTGAATAATAAACAGTCCATTGAATGAACTGACCGCACTTGGCTTATCCATCCTCTTTTGATGAACCTTTGGGTTGCTTGCACTTTTTGGTTATTGTGAATAACGCTACTATGAACATGAGTAGACCAATATCTTTTTGAGACCCTGATTTCAATCCTTTTGGTTATATAATCAAAAGTGGAATTGCTGGATTGTTTGGTGATTCTATTTTTAATTTTTTGAGGAACTGTTTTCCGGAGCAATCGTATCATCTTACATTCTTACCGAGCATGTACAAGGGTTCCAATTTCCCTGCATCTTCACCAACGCTTGTTAGCTTTTGCTTTTGAAAACTTATTAGTCCAGGGTCTCCATTCTCCAGAGAAGGAGAACCTATAGGATATGTGTGTGTCTGTGTTGCACACACAGAATGTTTATCTATGTTTATGTTTATACATGCTTATATCTGTTTATTCGAAGGAATTGGCCTGTGTGATTATGGCAGTTTTACCAAATGTCCAGATCTTCCATCAGCAAAACTGAAACCCAGGGGAACCGGTGGTTTAGCCCCAGTCCTAAGGCTATCAGGCTTCCGTAGCGGCTCAGCTGGCAAAGAATCTGCCTGCCATGCAGGAGTCCAGGGTTTGATCTGTGGGTTGGGAAGATCCCCTGGAGGAGGAAATGACAACCCACTCCAGTATTCTTGCCTGGAGAACCCCATGGACAGAGGGGAATCCAAGGGGTCGCAAAGAGTCAGACATGACTGAGTGACTGAACAGTCACCCAAGGCTAGCAGGAGCCAGACCCAGAAAAAGCCGAGGCTGAAGTCTGAGTGAGAGGCCAGGAAGAGACCGTCTCAGGGGGGAGGCCGTCAGGCAGGCGGGGTCCCTCTCGCTCACTGTTCTGGTCCAGCTGGGCCCTCAGCTAGTTGGATGAGGCTCACTCGCGTCAGAGAATAAATACAGCCCTTTGGACTCAGTCTCCTATTCAGATGTTCATCTCACCCAGAAACACGCTCACAGACACACGCAGAACAGTGTTTGACCAAACGTCTGGGGCCCTCAGCGGACACGTGGGGCTGCCAGCGCAGCAGCCACCCGGCGGGTATGAGGCGGTAGCTCCCTCAGGACCCGCGGCCGTCTGCTCACGCGCTGATCGGCCGCTGTTTACCTTCTTTGAAGAAACGTCTATTCAAAGCCTTTCCTCGTTTTAAACTCAGGTCATTTGTCGCTTGTTGTTGAGTTGTGGGAGTTTTGTGTGTTCTGGAGACTAACCTCTTATCGGGTAGACGTGCTCACGCCTCCTCCGTGTTGCAGCAGGTGCCACAGCCTCCCTCCCTCTTTGAGGCTGGCCATTTGCCTTGCGTGGATGGACCCCGTTGTGTTCATCCATCCGTGGACGCTTTGGTTGCTTCTGTCCCTTGGCGATGGAGAACGCTGGCCCAGTGCATGTGGGAGTGCAAATATCTGTTGGAGACGCTGCCTCAGTTCTTTTGGGGAGATACCCAAAAGTGGGATTATTGGAACATACGCTAATTCTGTTTCTAATTTAATGCCTGACTAGTTCCCATAGTGGCTACACCATTTTACAATCCCACCACCAACAGAACACAAGGATTCCAGTTTCTCTACATCCTTGCCAACTCTCCCCCTCCCCCCTTTTTTCTCTTTTAAATAGTAACCATCTAAACCTGTGTGAGGCAATACCTCACTGAGGTTTTAATTTTGTTGCTGTGATGATTAATAATGTTGAACCTTTCCTCATGCGCTTGTAACTATTTCTGTACCCTCCTCTTGGCCCATTTTTTGAATCGAGTTGTTTGATTTTTGTTGTTGAGTTGCAGGAGCTTTTATCTTCTTGTTGACCTCTTCTCATTTATGTGATTTGCAAGTATTTTCTTTCATTTCATTGCTCTCCTTCTTGCTCTGTTGATGGTGCCTTCCGATGCACAGAAGGTTTTATGTCCAGTTGGTCTATTTTTACTTTTGTTGCCTGTGGTTTGGGTATTGTGTTCACGAGGTTCCTGCCAAACCAATGTCATGAAACTTTCCCCCTATGGTTTCTTCTAAGGCTTTTATAGTTTTAGGTAATACATTAGTGTGCGGGCTTATTTCTGGGCTCTGCTGTATCCCATTGGTCAGTACGTCTGTCTTTATGTTACCCTGCTGTGATTTTGCAATGTCGCTTACTGATCCCTTAGACAACGTTGGCTCGTGGAATGAGCAGTGATGCTTCTGTGGACCGTCTCTCACAGCTTCTTCAGCCTCCTCCCCGCTCCATCCACGGCGCTCACCTTTTGTGACTGTGTACGTGTCTTTTTGTGTTTTCATCGCCCCCAAAACACAGGACTTCTGACCCCGCCATTTTGGCTAAGTTTATGGAGACAACGAGGTGTCTCCTTTAAGATGCAAGTGTTCTGGGTATTTCAGGGCGTGTGACCAGCACTCAACGTGGGAACTCAATCCATGACGGCTTTTATTCCAGTTCTGTTCCCCCAGGGACACCCGGTAAACAGTGTCTTGGAGTTGTAACCACAGTTGCCCTGTGCCTCCCGAGACACCCTGGTCAGTACTTCTGAACGGCCGGCGGGCGTTACAGGATGCGCGCGGCCCCCAGCGCGTGAGCAGACCCCGCTCCCGGCTCCGCGACCCCTGCGCCCCGTTGAGGGCACAGGCTCTGTCTCCCCACACTGTGCTTTTCCAGGCTGTCTTCTCTCAGCTCCTGCTTGTTGTTACCGTGTGAGACCACAGCGCGCGGGACCTCGCCCTTGTGTTTGACCGACGGGAGAGCCGGCCCGCGGGGGAGACACGTCCGCGAGTTCTCTGGGCCCGCTCGCTGGAGGGGCCCCCGCTGTCTGTGTCCACTGCTTTTTCAGCTTGCCCCTGTTTCGCGTCAGTGTCTGCCAGCCACAATGTGCAGGGGCCCGGAGTTCACCCTCATCGTCCCCTCTGCCTCAGCTATTTATTTAACCCTCTTGTGTTGAAGGTTTACGCTGGGCAGGCAAGGGGCTATTCCCTTCCGCTTGTAAGGATTTCCAAGGGGATGGGAGGAGGCCTAGAAAAACACCCCAAATTCTTTGACTTCAGGCTTGGACTTGAGTCCTGCCTCAGGGCGGTGGTTTGGGGAGAGGGCCCGGGGAAGCGAGGAGACAGAACAAAGACCAGGGCTTGGCTCCAAACCGAAACGCACGTATCTGGCAGTTCCTTTCATCTTTTCTTTGAGTCAAGACTGCACTTTCTTTCATGCAAACTCAGGCCAAATCTGTGGTCAGACTCTGCCCATCAAGAGAGCTAGGATGAGGAAAGGGTGGCAGGCAGAGCCAGCTCCACCAGGAGAGCTCGTTTCTCACTCCCCCTTGGTGTGGCCCTGGTGGCTTCCTCTTCTAACCGGTGGAAACCGAAGCAGGTGTTCAAAAGAAAACACAGATTTGGTACCTTGAGCCGTGAGGTTCTTTCGTGAAATTCCCGGGGCACTTGACGTGCCTGCTGCCGCCCTATTCCTGCTGAAATGTGGTTCTTGCCCTGACTGAGACCACCTTCTAGAACCGCCTCATCACTCCTCTCAGCGAGACCCCAGTCTTCTCCCTGAGCCTTCTGTGAGCAGTTCTCCATGTTCTTCTCATTCATTTCTAAGGCTGTTTAGCTTATTTTCCTGAAATAGCATAGTTAAAACAACAACAACAGCAATTTGAGCTTCTATATGAATTCTTTGAGGAGAGGTGCTTATCTCTTCTGCTAATTGAGATTTTGGCCTGTTCTTCCAATTTTGATTCACTTACTTGGAAGTCAACCTGAAAAATTTATTGATAAAGCCATAAAGACCCTAGTAAATGGCATTCAATTTAACTTCTTTCAGGGGATTTGTTGAAAAGTTATTTATGATTTCAAGGGCAATTTTTTCTTGTTAGATACCTACCCTGTTGACCTTATACACAGGATGGATTGCTGAGAATAGAAGGTCAAATGCCAGGCCCAGGCCTCTGCTCCTGGACCTGCCACCCCCAAATGAGTGCTGTGCCCACCGAAGGCGTGTGCGGGAGTGTCCACGGCAGCATCACTCTTCAGCTGGGACCCAGGATCCAGGTGTCGAACATCTGGTGACAGGAGGGTAGGTGCAACCCTGGGGGACCCGCGCAACCTGCAGCAACGTGGATGGACAGGTCACACTGGACGTCCCCAACTAGTGACCCGTGAGGAAGCAAAAGTGGGCACATGAGACCACACCCTCTACGGCTCCGCTTACATTAAGGTCAGAGCAGGCGCGACTCAATGATGGTGACAAGGCCAGAAGCCAGCTGACTGCTGGGGTGTTGACTGGGAAGGCGGGGGTGGGCGTCTGGGGCCCTAGAAATGTGTCCATCCTGATCTGGCCGGAGCCACGCAGTGGGAGCACACGGAAACACGGCTGAGCCGTACGGTGAGATGCGCGCGTTTTCTACATGCATGTTATACTGCGATGAAATAGCTTAAAAAGAAAAGATGAACAATATGGAGCCCCTGACCTCCGGGAGCAAGAGAGACACATGGAAGGGATCGTGTCCCTGCCTGGGGCCTGGAGCTGCCCCACAAGAGCACTTTGCGGGAGGAGCTGTGGGATCCATGACCCTGCTCCCCAACTCCCTAGTCCAGAGAGCGCTTCCTGGCTCTGCTTCTGATCTCCCTGTGGCCTTTGGCTTTGCCAGCTGCTCCCATTGTCAGAAGCGCTCTCCGCTCACGTAGCCTCGTGGCTCGCAGTGGATCCCCTCCTCCCCTTGGCCTGTCTGGTTCTGTCTCTTTCCGGTTTCCTCCACGGGTCTGGCCCTGACGTGTCTGTCCGTCTCTCTCCTGCCCTGGTCTCCGGTTCTGTGCCCGGGTCTGGCCCTGATGGATCTGTCTGTCTGTCTCTCTCGCCCTGGTTTCAGAACAGAAATCACTGACTTGAGCAAAAGGAGGCGGCATGAAAGAGCTGGCTTTGACCTTGGGTGCAGCTGAGTCCTGGTTCTGCCCTTCCGTCTGCTCTGGTTCTCAGAGCTGCTCTCCCACCTGCGGCCTTGCTCCCAGATGGATCCTGGGAGCCTCCGACACCCCGTGACCCTGTGGTTGGCAGGTCTCTCTGTGTCTCTCCACCAAACCTCCCCAGAGAGTCTCTGTCCTAACTGGACCCATGGGCTCCCCCTAGACTGACCAGTGACCAGGGGGTGGAGGCCCTGGGGTGCTGGCCTGCCCCCGAGCCCCCCTCGGGAGCTGGCGCTAAGCCCAGGCTGCCCCACTGCCACCCCGCTGAGCCCCCAAGGGAGGCGCTGGCGACGCCCTAAGTTGGCAGCAGCACCCAGAGCCGAGCCCCGGGCAGCCTTCCCTCTGGGCTGCGGTTCAGCCTCTGAGTCACCCCGCCCGTCACTGTCTCTGCTGCCGGCCACGCACTTCCTAGGACAGGTCATTGTCAGGGGAACGGCAGTCAAAGAAAGGATCCCTTTCAGCCTGTCCTCACCTGCCCTGCCGGGTCCCTTGCGGTAAGGACAAGGAAGGAACCTGCACTCACCGGTCCAGGCTGGCCAGCCGGCATCGCGGGTCAGTTCCCAGAACGATGCTCCTGAGGGCCAGGCCCAGGGCCTCACCCCTGGCCTCTCCTCACGCCCGCCTGGGGCCTGACTCCACCCCCTGCCCCCCAGACAAAGAACGGACCGGGCGTTTGGAGAAAAGACAGAGCTGCGGGCCCGCAGCCCAGTCACAAGGAGGCCGACAGGGGATGTAGCCCCCAAGGGCCAGGGCGGGGGGCGACCATCCTGCCCCAGTTCCTCTGAGGGCTCCGGTCTGGTGGGGCATCGCCCAGGGTCCTGTCCCCGCGGCTCCATCCCGAGGGTCCCCTGGTGCTCATGCCGGCCCTGACCCCACCCTGGGCCTGAGGAGAGGAACACAAACACTGCTGTTAATTGATCTCAGCACGTTTCTCTGACGCTGGGATATTTCACTTGGGGAGAAAAGCCACCCCACGCAGCAACACAAGCCCTCTATTCTGGAGTCGGTTTGATGAAAATCGCTATAAACCACGGGCGCTCCCAGAAACTGACTAGCCCCGCAGCCCCGGGGCAAGGCCACCGTGTGCTGCTCCCAGAATGAGGGCCAGCGCGGCCCGAAGCTGCTGAGAGCTCCTCGCGGGCTTAGCACAGCCCGCGCCTGAGCTCAGCGGGCCACCGCTTCCTCGTCACGGGGCACGTAGCAGAGTCCCGAATAACAGCTCCACCGTCCAACGTACACTTACTGGATTAGCAGAGCTAACAAACACTGCCTTATTCCTGGCTCCCTCCTCTGAAACGTGATCCTTCCAGAGGCGAATAAACTGTTCCCACTCGCTGACCTTCCTCCTCCCAGGGAAGAGACATGGCCGCTTCTCCCGACCCAGGCCTGTCCCCTCCCCGCAGGTTAAACCGAACCACCTGCAGAAGCCGTGGGGTCCCTTTCAGGAAGGTGACGAGTTCTCCTCGGCTCTGACTTTCTGGGAGACGAGGCTTGACGACGGGAAATTGGAAGGACTGGTGTGCAGGCCCCACGGGAGGCCAGTCTAAAGGCCCCGGGCGGCCAGCCCACCGCTGCCATCCGGTGGTCTCCTTCTGTCTTCCCTGCGGTGTTTCCCTGACCCCCGAAAACACGAGGCCCAGAGGCCCTGTCCTCCCCCTGACTCCGGGGCTGGGTCAGGGCACCCGGAGGGCCGTGGCGGCTGACGCCCTCTGCCCGTGGGGGCTGGCACCCTCTGCCCTCCCCAGAGCATGGCCTCAGGCATGGGGTGCAGGCCAGCGGGCAGGCCTGGCCTCGGCCTGGACGCCCCTCCTGGCCGCCGCGCTCGCCCCTGGATGTCCGCTAGCCGTGCCGGGTGTGACGGGCAGGGGCCTGGGGACCAGGGCCAGCGACGGAGGAGGGATGGGGCCCAGCCTGGGGCAGCCCGGGGGAGAACTGACCACCCCTGAGAGCTGTGACCACTCTGCTGCCCCGGGAGCTGCCGTGAGGCTGGGGAAGGCTGGCATCACCAGGGCTCAGTCAGAGAGGAGAAGGGGGTCTGAGCGCCGGGTGGTGGGCGGTCCTGAGTCGGTGTGGGCTGGGAGGACAGGCCTGCTGATGGAGGAGGTATTATAAGGTTTCCATGTTATACACGACGAAACAAAAAGACGGCATCAGCGCTAACGGCTCTATGTGCGAGCTTGTATGTGTTAAAAAAAAATCTACCTGTTCCTGACTTCAAACACATTCTTTACCCGATTATTACGCCATCAGGTAAAGAGGATTATACCCCTTCCAGAATAGTGTGTTTATTTTTGTATTCACCATAGAGGAATGCTTTCATATCAACTTGGCTGTGTAAAGAGTTTGAGTTTTAAATATTCAGGGTAGTTACAGCATTCTAACTGGCCCCCTCCCTGCGCCTCTACCGAACTCTACAAAACAGGCTTCCCCAGGGCTGCGGGCCGCAGTGGCCGTATGTGCAGTCGGTGGGTAGAAGACGGACGGCTGGGGAGGGGAGGCCTGAGGAGCCTGGCTCGGGCCACGCCGCAGGTGGAGTGTGCAACACCGACTGTCCACACAGCTACCGCCACACGCTGCAGGCCGGGGCTCCACGGGGCTCCCTCCTCTCAGCTCCAAACCACCGCTTCAAGACGGCCCCTTAGGTTCTAGAGGAAGCCACCTTCCACCAGGCCACCAGCGGAGCAAACAAACCCGGGAAAGAGAAAGTGGCCTCGGTTCGGACAGGGCCCAGGCGGGAGGGGGTGCAGGCTTTGGCGGGGCAGGTCCTCAGGTAGGGGACGAGGCCCGGTGCCCTGCAGCACGCCAGCCGTGAGCAATTTGCAGCCTTTTGCTCCTGACTTTTGTTTAATGAACCCGAGGCAGCAAGTGACTGCGTGGCAGGTCAAGGGTGCAGGGAGAGAAGGGGCAGGAGACGCAGCCGCGGGTGCCCTGATGGGGTGCAGAGTGTGCCCCAGGGTCACTGGAAATCCCGAGATTTCCCTTTGGGGAAATCCCAAACAAGCCTTGTCAAGACTTTTCCTCCTTCGCTTGGAAATCTTTCCTTATTCTAAGAAACATTTCACACGTTTATTTCTGGCTCGCTTTATACTTTCCCGAAACCTGTTGGGGTAAAAACGACTTGATGCCTGCAAAGCCCCTTATGGAGGGTGTGGGTAAAGGTGTCTCTGAGCGTGAGACACGAGACACTCATGCTTCGTCTTTCCAACAGCTAGCAGCTGAGCGAAAGCTGATGCCCAAACCGTTTTCCATGGTTTCCAAGTGGGTGCTTTCCCCGGCGATTCCTGTCCCTTCCTGAGGACAGAACCCTCACTTTTCTGGATGACTCTGTGCACTGAAGAATAAATCCTGATTTTAGAGCCTTGGGTGTTTCTCCCCCCTTTTCCACACTCACACCTGGATTCTGATGCATCAGCCAAATTCAGGTGGAAAAAAATCAGATGCTTATAAAAATATTCTAAAAAGTCATGCCTAACCTTTAAGGGGAAAGGGCTAGCTGTTTCATTAAACATTTATCACTTTTTTGGGGGGAAATAAACTTTATTTTCCTCTCTTGGGGAATTACCCAGAAGCAATAAAATGCTATTTTACAACTGAATATTCCAGTTTACATCTCATGGAACGAAGCAAAATAAATATAAACTTTAAAAGTATGGTCATGGCCCATATATTTTAAAAAGTGTTGTCGCCATGGACCAATGCGGCTCGAGTACGTTTCTTTCATGTTTCACTGTACAGGGCTGGATAGACTCGCTCCTAACGTCAGTCTTGTTTCTTAATTGTCTGATTTCTGCTGTGGTTGATAAGGGGGAAGAAAGGATTGGTGATGGAATATTACATCTTATTTAAAGAATAAACGTTGTCAAAATCTGAGAGTAATTCCTGGGAGTGAATTCCCGTTCCCCCTTCTCCATCCTGCAGATCTTTCCTGGCTGGCTGTACTTTTGTATTTGTTCAAGTTTCTCTTTCTCTTGGAGTTTACAGGCACCTCCTCTGCGAAGAATTCATCTCAGTTTAAGTGCCTTCCCCCTACATATCCAAGGATCAGGAAGGTAATGCTCTGGAGCCTGGGATTTGCTTCCAAGCAGTGCAGGGGGCTGAGCGGTGGAGGGGGTGTGGGTGAGGGTGGAGGTCGACCAGCTGGCCGTGAGCTGAGCATCTTTGAAGCTGCACATGAGGTGCTCAGAGCCTGTGACGTTATTCTCTTTAGGATGGTCTGAAATTTTCCACAGAAACATTTTCCTCAGTTCTCTCTAGTCTTCACTTTTCTCTTTCACTGGACTCTGGGTTCCCTCCTGGAGTCCCTGAATGTTTACTCTGGAAAGGGTGCCACTTTGCCCAGCTGACCGGCTCTGACAATGAGATTTTTGGAGGTCTTCCTGAAGATATCCCAGCCTGATAAGACAGTGTTTCTCACTCGCTGTGTCTGAGCGAGTGTTATTTTAATTCTGTCGGAGAGAGTGGGTCCCCCCCCTCAGGAGCCCAGGCTGAGCTTGGACGAGGGGCCCTCCCCCCATCCGGGCCCAGCTCTGTATCCTCCCCTTCTCTCCACCTCCCTCCGCCGTGTCTCTTCCCATCGCTGCTCTTCTCTTCCTTCCTCTCAGTTCCAACTCAACCCTCTTGCCTAGACGTGAGGGGAGGTCTGCCCACCACTGTCCTCAAACCCAGACCCCTCCAGAGCTGGTGGGCGAGTGCTCAGCCACCATCGGGCCTTCATCTAAGGCACCTACTTAAACCTGTAGCAGCCTGGAATAGGTGTTGCCATATAGCCCCTGTCTGACACTGGGTAGTCTCCAAAGGGATGAATTCACACTGTCCACAATGGAGGTTTAGATATGCTCAGAAAAAAGCTAATGGAAAGTCTGGGTGAAGGCGTTACCATCTGGAGTCAGGAGAGAGAGCTGGAATTGGACCTCTGAAAGCCTTTCCACTTTGCCAGGGTCCTCAGAACACAACAAAACTTCCTTGTGTTCTCTCTGTATACGGGTAGGATGGATAACTTAAAAAATCACAGGCAGATGATAGTATCAGAATTCCAAATTACTTCAATAGGCAAGAATCAGGATGTAGAGCTGACAAGGTCAGGCACAGCATTAATAGTTCGACAGCCTGCGTCTGGGTGAGAAGTACCAAGGTTATTGCATTGCAGAGCCCGGAGATTAGGCATATGCGAAAGGCATGAGGTCTCAGAGAATCTGGTCTGAGCCTGAAGGAAATGCCCCACTGCGTGAATGCATTTACAGCGTCCATGTCAAGGGAGGCGACAGTCCCATGTCGTGGTGCCACATCATGGTTCCTGACACGCTTGGGAAAATCCAGAGGCAAGTGAGTGGGCTGGAGAGGAGTCTGGGAATGACCATTTATAGGATCATGAACGGAAATGGGAGCGACTAGAGCCCCGGGTTTCTAGGAGGATGAAAGGGGCGCCCAGGACACTGGGAAGTTCTCACAAACGGCACAAGAGAAGAGAGGAGCGTGGGGAGCAGCCTTGCGGCATTGACGAGACCCTGGGCTCGCCCCGAGCTGCACGTGGGAGAATCGCGTGCTAATCTGCCCATAAAGAACCAAAGGACTGTGAGTTAACGCAGCGACCACACAGGTCCCAGCCCAGCCACTGGGCAGCAAGGGCGAGGGGCAGATCCAAACCCCGCAGCAAAGACTCTGAAAGTGAGCGGACCCGAAAACCACAGAGACGGTGGCGGGGGCTCGCAGCCTGAGCCTCCTTGGGTTGATTGTCCACTACAGCAAGAGCACCAGTGCTTTCTGTACAGTTTACCCAGAGCCTCATTACATAATAGTCAAAACGTCCAGGATGTGACCCCAAATTACTTGGTATAGAAAGAATTAGAAAAGTCTCAACTGGCATGGCAAAAGGCAGTCAACAGACACCAATAAGGTGACAAAGATATTGGGAGAAACTATTAATAAAATGTTCCACAAAACAGTTGAGAATACACTTCAAACAAATGAAAAGGAAGAACTGGAAAATGCAATAACAAAACCTCAGCGGACGGACTTGTTAAGATAATGTAAGTGTTTCTACGATAATGTGTTTGATCATGTGCATATAGTTTATTTCTCAAAACAATGACCCTTTCTAAAAACCTGTTTGCAAATTCCTGAAAAGTAAATGACCAGGTCACAACATAGCCGTCTACTCTGAACGTTCTGTTTCAATGCGCAGTAAAATGCCCCGCACGGTAGGACTTGTTAGAGGATTTAATGCAGAGACCAACACTGTGAAACTCCAAGTGGCAGCCAAATGTGCGTTTCTAAACAGAGCCAGCTTGTGGTCTAGGGAATAGGTACACTCTGGGAAATGCTGACCCAGACAACCAGGCTTGCTCTGTGGCTCAGTGGTATAGAATCCGCCTGCAGTGCAGGACAGGCGGGAGACATGGGTTCGATCCCTGGGTTGGGAAGATCCCCTGGAGAAGGAAACGGCAACCCACTCCAGTATTCTTACCGGGAAAATCCCATGGACAGAGGAGCCTGGCGGGCTAAGGTCCATGGGGTCGCAGAGTCGGACACGACTGAGGAACTGAGCGTAAGCATAACCCAAACAAACAGCTTGCCCCCACGACGCTCTCATTCCCTGCCTGTGCTCGTCTCTCTCCAGCTCTGCAGCCACTTAAAACCCTTACATCCCCTCCAACCCCAGGCCTTTAATCTTTCCTGTTGTCTTCTTTCTACACCCTTCTCTGTAACTCATCTCTTGGCACAAAGCAAGCGCTTGTCACTGTTTCTTCACAGACAGCAGCCAAGTTTAAAATCTGGACTTAGCAGTCACAGTTTTGGAAAGGCCGTACTTATTTTCTTCCACTGCTCTTTCCCCAGACTTAATAATTACACCCTCAAAATTGTCTCTCACAATATCCATATGCTTTGCAGCTCTTAAATCACAGGGAAGATGGAGACTGTCTCGTAAGCTCAGCAAGGCGAGCCTCTGTGAGGACGTTGGCCAGCAGTCCACTTTCTGGTGGCCAGATGCTTTGTCCTCAGATCTCCATCTGTGTTGACCTTCCTCCCACCGTTTAATTGTTAGAGCCTGAAGCCCTCGTTAGTGAGAGTGGAAGGAGCCAGGCAGTCAGAGATGACGCGGCTTCCCCTGCAGGCCTCAGGTGGACCATCCGTCACAGACAGGCTATCGTCGGCATCCCCGGATCTCGCTCGGGAAACGCTACTTTCTATTACTCTGGAACATGTTTACATCCATGAACATCATCCTGAGCTACAGGAAGACGGCTTGATAGCTAATTCCTCTTCATTTGCGCGCAGCTGTTTCACCCGTGTTGACAATTTCCCTGAAGAAAAATGTTGCCCCTGGTGGAGCGGGAGCCTCTTTCAGCGTTGCCGGAGCTTCAGAAACAAACGACGTGCGAGGGTGAAGCCGCTGTGCAGGGCGGGGGGCTCCCTCTGAAAGCAGGGGGCGCCTGGGGGGGTTGGGGGGGTGAAGCCCTGAGAGCCTGCCTCCCTCTCGGGGAGCCAGAGTTTACGCTGACACGGGTGGGATGACCAGATTCAGAGCGGAAGCTGCCCACCGCGGGACACGTCTCTCCACCGCCTTCACGAGCGCTTCAACGTCATAATTTAGACGTTGGCAAGTCGGTTTCCAGGCAGATGTGTTCACACACTTGCGGATTACCGAAATCAGGTTGTTGGTTTGCTTTCTGCTCGCCTGCCCAAGAGGACGTCGGCAGCACAGTGGGGCTCCTCACCATCGGCCGGTGACACCGGGCCTCTCTTCCGTGAAGAGCGCACAGTCTTCCTTTAGACACCCTGGGCATTTTGGAAGATGTAGAATTACTTATTCTTTTAAGCACTTCTAATATTTGCAGTCTCCTCAGAGGGACAACTAAGTTCAGTGTTTTCCTCCTTTGCATCTTCACCTCCTAAGACAGAGCTTGTCTGGCAGCCTTGTCCAGTCAGACAGCAAAAACACTGTTCTCAGAGGCCCCATTTTCATACCACTTCTGCTTGTAGCAGTAATCAGAGTTTCAAGACCTAGGACTCCATTCAGTCATAAAGAGATCCTCCAGGCTGCACAGGGTAGAAATAGTAGATATGTCAGGTGTGACGACTGTTGGTCAGTCTTAATGGGCAAAATAGAACTATTTTTAATTATGATTAAACTAGACTAGCTTCGATGTTGCTAATGGTTTATAATATGTGCACGCCTTCATATTGTAGGGGAATATGAACCAGTCATTCACATTGGCATATCAGCTACAAACAGATGGGGCCAAAGTGGAAATGGTGAGAGATTTTACGTTCTTCGGCTTCAAAATCATTGCAGATGGTGAAATTAAAAGATACTCGCTCCTTGGAAGGAGAGCTGTGACCAACCTAGAGCACGTTAAAAAGCAGAGCTATCACTTTGCCGACAAAGTCCATATAATCAAGGCTATGGTTTTCCCAGTGGTCATGTAGGGATATGAGAGTTAGACCATAAAGAATGCTGAGCACCAAAGAATTGATGCTTTTGAACTGTGGTGCTCGAGAAGACTCTTGAGAGTCCCTTGGACTGCAAGGAGATCAAACCAGTTAATCCTAAAGGAAATCAGTCCTGAATATTCATTGGAAGGACTGATGCTGAAACTGAAAAAAGAAGTTCAAGGGTGAAGCTACTGTTCAGGGGAGTGTGGGAACATGTTCGGGAAACCAGCCCTTTCCAAGGTAAATGAAAGAGTTTATCTTGTTTTTCTGAAAAAGGAAGACTTGAAAGCAAATCCAATACTTTGGCTACCTGATGAGAAGAGCCAAAAAATTAATAAAGAGGGGGAAACAGAGAGAAAGAGAGAGATCTTGATAATAACAGATGAATGACAGGATGTGACAATTTCCATCACAGTCAATATTGACTGAAAAAAAAAGACCTCTGAAAATGTCCCCAGCACAGCCAGTTTGAAAGACGGATGGCGAGGTATTGCAGACGTTGGAGAAAACCGACACACGTGTACTGTTGTTAATTGCACAACTCGGACCCCACACGAATACAAATGGAAAAGAGCGTCCCTTTTTATCCTGCCAGGTTGCTAAGAACTGGAATGTTCTCATTCTTCCTTTCTCTTCCTCCATTATCTGGTGATAGGTAGAGACATCTAAAATTTATTATGCTGTTGAACTGTGGTGCTGGAGAAGACTCTTGAGAGTCCCTTGGACTGCAAGGAGATCAAACCAGTTAATCCTAAAGGAAATCAGTCCTGAATATTCATTGGAAGGACTGATGCTGAAACTGAAAAAAGAAGTTCAAGGGTGAAGCTACTGTTCAGGGGAGTGTGGGAACATGTTCGGGAAACCAGCCCTTTCCAAGGTAAATGAAAGAGTTTATCTTGTTTTTCTGAAAAAGGAAGACTTGAAAGCAAATCCAATACTTTGGCTACCTGATGAGAAGAGCCAACTCACTGGAAAAGACCCTGGTGCTGGGAAAGATTGAGGGTAGGAGGAATAGGGAACGACAGAGGATGAGATGATCAAACAGCATCACTGGCTCCGTGGACATGAGTTTGAGCAAACTCCTGGAGACAGTGAAGGACAGGGAAGCTTGGTGTGCTGTAGTTCATTGGGTCACAGAGAGCTGGACACCGCTTAGCAAATGACCTACAGCAAAGTCAAGTTTTCCTTCATGAAAAAGAATAAAGCAATCTTTTGCAAAAAGAAAGAATGGCAAATCTCACCTCACTTATTGCAGACAATACTAGACCTACAACTTAGGATGGGTTAAAAATGAAGCTATTATAAAGATGGCTGTGTTGCTGCCGTCACTGCTAAGAGCTAAGGAAAATCTTCCCTTCCGTGTTGAGCGTTACAGGCCTGCCTTTCATCCGTGGAGTCGGCATTTGTCCAGGAGCGGTTCTGCTTTCCAGAGAGGAGGGTCCAGGTGAGGCGAAAGGAAAACAAAAATTTCTACTAAAAAGAACACAAATATGAGCTGTGTACTTACAACAAAGAAGCCAGCACTTTCCAAGATAAATGAAAGAGTTTATCCTATTTTTCTCAGAAAGAAAGATTTGAAAGCGAATCCGTTTAGGATTTCAAAGTCATAAATGGATTGATAAAATAGCGACCGATTCAGTGTGTATCTTTTAGTAGCACGGAATTTAAAAAGTAGAAACTGCTATGGTATTATTTCACCCAAAGCATAATAAATACAGAGAGGAAGGTCATGGAGTTGATGCCTTAAACAAATACTGTGGCTCTAACATGGTGAGGAAAAGGTTGAAAAGGGCCTTAGTCTGTGTGGTATTTGAAACACACCCTCCACCATGATTAACCCAAAGATAAACTGAGGGAGGCCAGCTATGCATTCTTCTTTTGGGTCGAGGAAGTCACTGAGATATAATTTCACGTCCTACTTTGAAAATCCGGGATCAGTGTTATCCGGACTTAGGCCGTGTTTTGACAGATTATCCTGGGAAGAAGAGTTGCCACAGTGCACGGCCTGTTTCATTCCTTGGGAAAGCAACGCCCTGGTTCTCAGGCTCCCGTGAAGCCCACGCTGAAGAAGGGGCCCCTCTTCAGACTGAGCGTGAGGCTGGGCCCAGGGCCCACCCGACAGGCGGACGTGGAGTCAGAGCGTCCGCCTGAGAGGGTCGACGTGCCCTTCGCTGGGCGGGGACTGAGGGGCGTCGCAAGGAAGGCACGGCTCTAGGCAGAATCAAAGCTCGCGTTTTTCGACCGTGTCCCAGAGTCCCACATGTTCCCTTCAGTCCCCTGGTCTGAGGACCAGCCTCCCTCGAGGAATAGAGTCCAGGCCTAGAACCTTCTAAAGGGTCCCAGCTGTCGCCCTGGGAGACCCGGCCAAGACCAGTCGTGGTGGCCCCTCCTACTGCAGGGAGCGCAAGTGAGCTTACTTTGGCTTAATTAACAGTGACTAGATGGGTGACGACCTCCCAGGGGACGCTGCTGGTTAAAAACTCCACTTGCCAATGCAGGAGACGCAAGAGACCCAGGCTCCACCCCCGGGTCGAGGTGACCCCCTGGAGTATGCAGCGGCAGCCCACTCCAGTCCTCTTGTCTGGAGAGTCCCATGGACAGAGGAGCCTTGTGGGCTACAGTCCATGGGGTCACAAAGAGTCGGACACGACTGAGCGGCTAAGTGCAGCACCAGGCAGGTGGTACTGCAGGGGACTCATCGTTACGAGGTGGCTCTGGTCTCCACAGTTCACGCCCCCCTTGACTGCTGACCGCCGTGGCTGCAGGAGCTTCTCGTGGCTTCCTAGGTGAAGCTGTGCCGGATTTAGATTCTGCGCCAGGGCGACACTGGCAGCTCGGGAGTGTGGAGCCTTTCAGGGGTCGTCTGCTCCGCGATGTCGGAAGCCTGGTGGAGCGTCTCCAGGCCTCGCCCCTGTGGCCACCGTGCCAGCGGGCTCTGTCCCTTTCCAGGGCGGGGACCCCTATTTTCTGAGTGTCCCGCATCACCTGCTCAGCTTTGATCCTGGGGAAAACCAGGAAGCAGCTAGAGCTGGGTTTCTGCTCAGATGACCAGGGCTAGGGAGCAGAGTTAACGAGTAACAGAAGCGCAGTCAGGGGACTCATCGGGCGGCCGGCTGTGAGGACCCCAGGTGTATACCTGGCTTCGGCAGAAGAGGCTCCTTCCATGCGTCCTGAGCTAAATTTTGTGGTCAGCTGTCAGCCTGGCTTCACAAAACATTACTCCTTAAGCTGAGCTTTCCTTAAACAGAGCTTTGAATTACCCGAGTTATTAATATCTCCATCTGGCTCCTGGCAGGAGAAGAAGTCGGGAGAGGAAGGAAAACCCACCTTCTGTCTTCTCCAGAAGCTGAGGAGCTGACAAGTTTGTCAATGTTTGTAAATCCGCAGGCTTCTCATTATACTTTCTTGCAACGTAGACAAATGGGATTTAAGGTCTCAAGTTTGATAGAGAGAGCACAGCCCTCTCCTTCTCAGGGTAGGTACCCCTGTGTGTAGGGAGAAGGGGTGTCGGGTTTAGCAAACAGAATCACAGTAAATACAGTTAAATCTGAATTTCAGATAAACAACAAATGATTCTTTACATCACAGGCTTCCAGTTATTGAAGCAGACTCTCTTCTATGCCCTTCCAAAATCTTAACTCATGACTAAGAACAATCTTTGAGGGAGGTGCTATTATTATTTCTCCTATTACAGATGAAGACACTGAAGGACAGAGGCGTTAAGTAGCACAGTTTTAACTGGCAGAGCTGGGATGTGAATCTATACACTTCAACTTCCAGAGTCTGCTCTTAACCACCATGACATGGATCCTCACTATTATAGCAATTAAACCAAAACAGTCATTGATGTGGTACTTTTTAAATAATCATGAAAAAATAAATTATCCATCCTTAGGAACTTTTAATAATTTTTTCAACATCCATGAACATAACACAAGCAGCATTTGAATCAAATGTCCTAAGACAGTTGAGATCACAACGTGCCCAGGTGTGACTTTTCTCCAGGGCTCACCAGCTCCAGAACCACCTTCGCCTTCCCTGTGATTCTTCACTGTGGCTTAGCAGTAAAGAATCTGCCTGCCAATGCAAGAGACATAGGTTAGATCCCTGGGTCGGGAAAACTCCCTGGAGAAGGGAATGGCAACCCACTGCAGCATTCTTGCCTGGAGAAGCCCCAGAACAAAAGACTCTGGCGGGCTACAGTCTGTAGGGCTGCAAAGAGTCGGACATGACTGAAGCGACTGAACAGGGATGCACCCATAAGTATACCTTCAATGTTGCATGGGACGTACACTAAAACGCGAGCTGTTTATCTGAAATCCAGGTTTAGTCGTGCATCCTGTGTTGCATCGGGTAACCCTCCGTGGGGCTTATGAAACGGGCCTGAGTTACTGCTACGCCTGCATGCAGCTCCGGAGGCTCCTGGGCGCGCCGCGGCAGGCCTGCGCTTCCCACGCTGACTTACTGGTTGTCTCTGTGACACGCAGAGGCCTGGCAGTGAGGAGCCACACAAAAGGCGTTGCCACGCAGATGCAGAAATCTGCTGTGGGAAGGACAAAGGCAAGTTTGGAACCGGGTCTTTGGGGTTCAGGCTTCAGGGAGGGGAAGTTCCTCCCGAGATCTGACGTGCAGTGGTGGGAAACAGCATCCAGCTGTCACCCCCGGGTCTGAAACTGTGGCTCTCTATCACTCTCGGCAGGCTCACGCCCTGTGACACCCGGGTGGGGAGGGCGCTCTATGGCCCGGGGCTGATCGCGGCCAGATGTTAGTCCTGATGCCTCTTCTGCCGCTGCTGTGTTATCTCCATATCGCAGAACCATGGCCCGGAACGAAGGCCACAGTACACGGTAGTCCAAATCGTCAAGCTGCAAGGTCTGGGAGCCTGTACTCATCTCGAAAATTGTTTTCAGTACCTTCCTCCCTTTTCTAAAATCCACTCACGTGTAACTAAGAGCCCTGCATTCGCACTCTGAAAAAAAATCCCCGGCTTCTGGGGAAAGGATGTTGATGCAGTTACTCTTCTCATTATTGGACATCATGTTCATATTACCATGGGAAAGAGCCCTTTCCCTTCAGAAGGAAGGCGTCCCTGAGCTGCCTGGGGAGGCAATCAAGTCCCACAGCGCCGCCCGCTGTCCTATGGAGGCAGTGCCCGCCTCCTAGGCTGGGCAGCTGCGAGAGGTCGCTCACAGAGCCTCGGTGCAGTTCTGTGTCTGCCTGCCACCTCTTCCTAACCTCTTCTGCTTCTGTTAGGTCCTTGCTGTTTCTGCCCTTTATTGTGCCCATCCCTGCATGAAATGTTCCCGTGGTATTTCTAATTTTCTTGAAGAGCTATGGGAAGAGTCTTTCCTATTCTGTTGTTTTCCTCTATTTCTTTGCATATTCACTTTAAGAAGGCTTCCTTACTTCTTGTTATTCTCTGGAACTCTGCATCCAGTTGGGTCTATCTTTCCGTTTCTCCTTTGCCTTTCGCTTCTCTTCTTTTCTCAGCTATTTGTAAAACCTCCTCATAAAGCCGTTTTGCCTTCTTGCATTTCTTTTCCTTTGAGATGGCTTCGGCCACCGCCTCCCGGACAATATCACTAACCCCCATCCACAGTTCTTCAGGTGCTCTGTATACCAGATCTAACCTCTTGAATCTATCTGTCACCTCCAGTATAAAATCATAAGGGATTTCATTTAGGTCATACCTAAATGGTCTAGCTGTTTTCCCTACTTTCTTCCGTTTTAAGCCTGAATTTTGCCATAAGGCGCCAATGATCTGAGTCACAGTCAGCTCCAGGTCTTGTTTCTGCTGACCATACAGAGCTTCGGATGCCTTTGCTGTCTGAGTCCGAGGTGCTAGGGTACCGAACATAAAACCAGGGAGGATGACCTAGGAAAGCGCCACCGACTCCAGATGGGGAACAGGACCAAAGCGCCAAATCGTCCAAAGGGAGTATCTGCACGACACCTTGGCAGAGCAGGTGGGGCTCAGGGTTCCCTTCTACTTTGCGTTGGAACAGAGCTGGCAGACAAAAGGAGCTAAAATCAGGCACAGTTGTCAAAGAGTGGAAGCAGCTGGCCCAGCTGGATGCTGCAGCCACGGGCGGGTCTCAGCTTGCTCGGGAGCTGTGGGCTCCTTGGGGTCAGATCTGAGGCTGCAGCCCCCCGCGTGGTAGAAGCATCCCCTTCTCCCTCCTGTGAAGTCGGCAGGCCTCCCACCCACCCGACGGCACTATGGCCAGTCTCTCCTATCCCAGTGGATGTCCGATGTCAGAGGCTTGTGGCCAGTCAGGACCACCTGGTCTGGGCCCTCCCCTCACTCTACAAGCCTCGGGTGACTGGTCTAAAGTCCCAGTGACATCTCTGTACAGATGCTTTATTTCCACTAGCTGCAGCGTGGCTCATGACCCAGTAGCATGGGTAACTTCTCAGTTTGGTGGCAAAAGGAAGCTTCAAAGATATGACAGATGACAGATGGTCACAGAGGGACTTGGGAGGTGGGTGCCCAGGTACCTGGCCAAGCCTTCTCAGACACTTGGTTTTATTGCTTTTAGAGTCTGTTTGGTTCATAGAAATGTATGAAGTCACACCCCAAACAGACGAAGGGTTAGTCTTGGTCTGCTGGCGAGCTATTCTTCCATGACCCTGGTATGCGGAGTCGAGGGTAAACCATTACCCTCAAGGTGGTTCTGGAGCCAGACTGGAGTCCTTTCCGAGCTCAGGTAGATCAACTTAAGCTCACAACCGAACTTAAATGCTTTTAAAAATGGAGCGATATTTTAGTAAAATTAAACAAAACAGATCAACTCACAGCATCTCAGATATTTCAATTTTCTTTCATAAATCAAAGAACTCGGAGTATGTTTAATTCTTCTGAGTCTTGGGTTTATAACAATGAGAACCTGAAAACAGGCCCTCAAAAGACAAACAGCTCAGACTTGAGCTGGCTGTCCTCAAAGGGAACGTCCTTAAGGCACCTTCACGTCTGAGCCAGGCTGCCAGATTGTTAGAGTAAATTGCAGCAAATAGAGCCAGAGAAGAGGATCACGTGTGGAGGGCGTCCTCTCGGAAATCTTGCCTGGAAACCTTGTCAGGAGCTGCCTGCAGACCATCCTCCGCTACCCCGGCTTTCGGGTTTATTTGGTCACTACTGTTTCTGTGAAAGGCAGCTGTGGGCCTCTGGTTTTCTGTGACCAATTTCCATAAAGTTCGTTTAGCAGTTCAAACTTTATTAAGACTCTTGACAAAAACAGCTGCTAGAATTGCAAAGGAATGTAATAAAAACGCAGGGCCAGAAACAACCTGAGTCTATAAAAGCAGCGCCCACTGTGCGCAAAGCCCCGGGTGCGCAGGCTGGTCACAGCCTCACCTGGACCAGGGGCCCTCAGGCTCGGCCAGGGCTCCGAGGCTGGGGCTGCCTGCCGCTGCCCGGCCGACAGCCCAGTTAGGGTCCAGGCAGGACGCCAGCAAGAGTGGCACTGGAGAGGCTTCGAAGTCTTAATGCCTGAGGAAGTGCCAGCAAAAATGCATTTTACATTGGTGTGTTTTTCTTTAAGCAGTAAAAAATCTCCAACACACACCCATTTACAGAAAAGAGAACAATACATGTTCAGTGGATTGCAGTCTCCATATTCTCACCAAGGGGCACAAGTTGGAATCAGCCAAAGACGCTGCGGTGCACTTGAGAACTGTGGGGGAATGTGGGTTGGAATGGAAATGTGCGGTAGGGACCCACGCGGCAGCCCACGGCGGTCGCGCGTCTTTGATTTGGGGGATCCTGGGTGCTCATCCCATACGCTGGTAAAATGACATCCAGACATTTCAGGGGAAATGGGAACACGCCAGTTTATGCCGCTTTCCACAGAAAAATGTAGGATTCACAAGATTAGAAAATGCAGTTTATTTTTGTGGGTTTTGACTGAAATCACAAAAGAGTTGATCCGAAGAGGCTGGTGTGATAGAGGAGGAGAGAGAGGCTGAAACCCCCCTCCCAGGCTCCTTCCCCGACCCAGGCCCCCGACACACACCCAAGGAGGAGGGGTCCTCTCAGCCTCCCAGTGGGGGCTTGCCCGAGCCCGGGCCACTCATTCAATCACTCTCATTCATTCACTTGCTCCTTCGACAACCCGGGGGAGCTTGTGTGCGCAGCCAGGGCCCCCGCGTGGGGACGCGGCGCGGAGCGGCCGCCTGTCCTCTGCTGCGGGGCCTTCAAAGGGAGGCCGGGGACAAGGGGGTCCTCGCACAGGTGTGAGCAGGGGAAGGCCGACTGCCCAGGGGCTTGGAGGTCAGAGATGAGGCAGCAGTGGAGTGAGAGGCGGACAGGAGCCGGAGCCGGAGCCGGAGGTCGACCGGGGTGTCCTGAGAGCCGGTGCGCAGGAGGCTGCGCTGGAGGGCTGGGCGCGGCCCCGCCTGGCCCAGGAATCTGGCCGGGGGCTTCTGGCTCGTCCCCGCTGGCCTGGCTGTCTGATGAGGAGGGGGCCTCGCCCTTCTCCAGAACTGCCGTTTCCTGGAAGTGTCGGCCACCCCCCGTTGCTGAGTCCTGTTTAAGGACTAGGTGTCCCGGCTCTCCAGGGGGCCGCAAGCCGAGCTTGTGCTGGCCCACACAGAGGCCGCGTGCAGCTCGCGAGCCCGTCCCCTCACTCCCTGGGTGCTGGGAAGGCGCTGGGTGCACGGCCCCCAGGCTCCAGTGGGAGGGCCAGGCCGGCCAGGCCGCGCAGTCAGTGGGCAGCTGTCCTGGGCGGAGACCACCGCACTGGGCGAGGGGCTTTGTCCCCGCCGTGGCCACACGTTGGGGGGACATCAGCCTGGCTGGACAGTTGTGAATCTTTTGAGGGGCGTGTGTGTGTGTGTGTGTGTGTGTGTGTGTGTGTGTGT
>SJXO01001473.1:641383-695012 GCA_006408615.1 Connochaetes taurinus
TCTGTGTGTCTGTGTGTGTGTGTGTGTGTGTGTGTGTGTGTGTGTGTCTGTGTCTGTGTCTGTGTGTGTGTCTGTGTGTGTCTGTCTGTGTGTCTGTGTGTCTGTCTGTGTGTGTCTGTGTGTCTGCGTGTGTCTGTGTGTGTGTCTGTGTGTCTGTG
Source organism: Connochaetes taurinus (assembly GCA_006408615.1). Taxonomy (NCBI): domain Eukaryota; kingdom Metazoa; phylum Chordata; class Mammalia; order Artiodactyla; family Bovidae; genus Connochaetes; species Connochaetes taurinus. The sequence goes on from SJXO01001473.1 coordinate 641,542, forward strand.
TGTGTCTGTGTCTGTGTGTCTGTGTGTGTGTCTGTGTCTGTGTGTCTGTGTCTGTGTGTCTGTGTCTGTGTGTGTGTGTGTCTGTGTCTGTGTGTGTGTGCCTGTGTGTCTGCGTCTTTGTGTGTGTGTGTCTGCGTGTGTCTGTGTGTGTGTCTCTGTGTCTCTGTGTCTGCATGTCTGTCTGTGTGTGTGTGTCTGTGTGTGTGTCTGTGTGTGTGTCTGCGTGTGTCTGTATGTGTCTGTGTCTGTGTGTCTGTGTCTGTGTCTGTGTCTGTGTGTGTGTCTGTGTCTGTGTGTCTGTGTGTCTGTGTCTGCATGTCTGTCTGTGTGTGTGTCTGTGTGTCTGTGTGTCTGTCTGTGTCTGTGTGTGTGTGATCTATATCCAGGCAGGTTTTGTTCCACTGAGCTCTGGGGCCTTCGCAGATGCTGAGTGTTCTAGCAGCTGCAGGCCTGTGGCCGCCGCAGGCCGGCCACCCCGTGTTCCCCGCAGCGGGCTCCCGGCGCGTCTGTGCGGGCGGCGGTTCTGGCGCTGCTCCAGCCACTTTCTGGGTCCCTCTGTCCGTGATGGTGTGTGTGATCAGTGGTCGCTGATGCAACTACAGCGCTTACTGAAGGTTCACACGGTGGAGAGCGTTTTTTAGCGATGAAGTATTTCCTAACTAAGGTAAGTACATTGTGTTTAAACACAATAATCTGTGGTATAAACATAACTAATATGAACCAAAAGCAAAAAATTTGTGTAACTTACTTTACTGCAGTTGTCTGAAACCAAACCCACAATATTTCTGAGGTATGCCTATATTTTTTGCAGTTTCATTGAGATTAATTTCACACACCAAACAATTCACCCATTTACAGTGTGCAGTGGCTTTTGGTATATTACATTATTAGCTTTAAAAAGTTGTGGTAAAGCTTACACAACATAATTTTGTCATTTTAAGAATTCGAATGTATGATTTAATAGCATTAATTATGTTCGGGATGAGATGGTTAGTTACCATCACTGACTGACTACTTGTAATCTGCATTGCAGGCAGATTCTTCACTGTCTGTGCCTTCAGGGAAGCCCATCATTGACTTAATGGACGTGAATCTGAGCAAACTTCTGGAGATGGTGAAGGACAGGGAAGCCTAGTGTGCCGCCATCCATGGGTTGCAAAGCGTTGGAGCTGCCTGAGCGACTGAACAATAACAATTACACGCACAGTATTGTATGTACATCACCTCTCTGCTGCCAAAGCTTGCTCTTCACCCCAAACAGAAACTGCCTAAAACCAGAAACTTTGGCTGCAGTTATTAAGCAGTTGCTTCACACTCCGCTCCTCCAGCCTCTGTAACCTCTAACCTTTCTGTATCCATGCATTTGACTGTTTCAGATATTCCACGTACACTGATCATGCAGTGTCTGTCCTTTCGTGACTGGCTTGTTTCACTGAGCACAATGCCTTTAAGGCTCATCCGTGTTACAGCCTGCGTGAGAATTCCCTCCCGTTTTGGGCTCGGTGGTATGGATGGACACACTGTTTACCCTTCACCTGCCGAGGGACAGTCATGTGGGTTTTGCCTGCTGTGAACGTGTGCATCTAAGCGTCTGTCCTAGTCCCTGCTTTCAGTTCTGGGTGGAACTGCTGAGTCATACGGTGCTCATGGTTGTGGGGAAAACACCAAACTGATTTCCATAACAGCTTTCTAAATGGCACCCCACTCCAGTACTCTTGCCTGGAGAACCCCATGGAGAGAGGAGCCTGGTGGGCTGCAGCCCATGGGGTCGCTGGGAGTCGGACACGACTGAGCGACTTCACTTTCACTCTCACTCCCACCAGCAATGTAAGAGTTCCAATTCTTCACGTCCTTGATCCTTTTTTTTTCTATTAAACAATATTGTCATAGCCATCCTAGTGGGTGTCAAAGGCTTTCACACCATGGTTTTGATTTGCGTTACACTTGTGCCCAGATGTCAAGCATCTTCGCATGTGCTTCTGGGCCATTTGTAAAGATTCTTTGGAGAAATGTCTGTTCGAGTCTTTTGCCCATTTTTAAGTTGAAGTGTTTGTCTTTTGGTTAAGTTGTTATGTTACCTATACAGCTGAGCAACAGGCTCGGCTTCAGCAGTTACCAAAGCATGGCCAAGCGTATTTCAACTATCCCACCCACTCTCTTTATATATTCTGGATATTAAACCTTTGTCAGGTGTATGAATAAACCCTTATCAGATGTATAAGGGTTTATTATATATAGAAACCCTTTCACTTATATATATATATTATTATATATTTATATTGGAGAAGACAATGGCAACCCACTCCAGTACTCTTGCCTGGAAAATCCCATGGATGGAGGAGCCTGGTAGGCTGCAGTCCATGGGGTCGCTGGGAGTCAGACACAACTGAGTGATTTCACTTTCACTTTTCACTCTCACGCATTGGAGAAGGAAATGGCAACCCACTCCAGTGTTCTTGCCTGGAGAATCCCAGGGACTGGGGAGCCTGGTGGGCTGCCGTCTATGGGGTCGCACAGAGTCGGACACGACTGAAGTGACTTAGCAGCAGCAATATTTAGTATATATTAAGTATATATATATAAATATATAAACATTTCCAAACGTGTTCTCCCATTCTCTAGGTTGTCTTCACTTTCCGGATAAAATCCTCTGATGACTTAGGGCTTTCTCAAAGCTGGTAAAAGGGGTTTTGTTCCTCTTTATCTCCACCCCCAGGTTTCACGCTGTCTCTCTGCCCCAGGATGGCAGGTGGTCCGGCAAGTGTGGAGCTGGAGGGACAGACTGCGACCTTCTCAAACCGGGGCTCCATTTCCTGAGGGCGTCACCCGGCAGAAGAGAAAATTCCTCGTGGTGGATTAATCATTTCCCACGTTTGAAGCTGCTCTGCAAAGTAAATATCCCGGCTATCTCCTCACTGCTGAGCAAAGTCCTAGCGCTGCTCGGCCACGGCTGCATCCAGCACTCCGCGTGTCCTGCTGCGGCAACCGCCCCGGCCATCGGGGCTCTCTAAACCGTCTCTCCGTCCTCGGGATGGGTTGTGGGGGAGATGAGCGTGAGTGTTTCCAATTAAGCCAGGGTGTGGGAACCTCATCCTGCAGTAAAATGACAGGCACCTCCAAGCTGGGGTCATTGCAAAGCAGGCCGTCATGCTTTCCATCTGAGTCCCAGGCTGGACTTGGCCTTCTGCAGAGAAGAGTCAGGGTTCATCAACAGGGTCGGGGCCATCCTTACTCCCAGGCCCCTTCTCAGCCTGATCTGCGCCCACACCTGCCGCCAGCCGCTCCCCCAGCTGCACCCAGCTCGGAGGTCCAGAGGGGAGCAGAGAGAGATCCCTTCCTCTGGATGGTGCCAGGGAAGCTTAGCCAGAGCTGTGTGCTTTTCTAAACTTTCATTATGAAAAATTTTAAGCATGTGCAAAAGGAAACCTCTAGGTACTCATCACCCAGCTCCAACAATTACCAAAGCCAGGCCAGTCTTGTTTCAGTTTCACCCACCCACCCACTCTCTCTCGCCCAGTATTATTTTAAAGCAAATCTCAAGCCTCATATAATTTCATTCATAAAGGTTTCAGATTATATCTCTAAAAGATATAAACTTGTGCGTTGTCGCTTAGTCACTCAGTCATGTCCAGCTCTTTGCAACCCCATGGACTGTATCCCAACAGGCTTCTCTGTCCATGGGCTTCTCCAGGCAAGAATACTGGAGTGGGTTGCCATTTCCTCCTCCAAGGGACCTTCCCGACCCAGGGGTCAAACCTGCGTCTCCTGCATCGCAGGCAGATTCTTTACCCCTGAGCCACCAGGGAAGCCTGGATTTGTGAGTGTAAAGGTATAAATCCATGATCATCCATCAGTGTTGTTAACAGTGGTTCCTTATTGTCTGATGACTACCACACTCACGATTCTAATTGTTTCATCAACGTCTTTTTAATTACTGTAAGATTGGTTTGTCTGAATCATGGATCCAAAGAAGGTTCACACGTAGCATTTGCTCAGTGTGTTCCTTTTAATCTGTAGATCCTCGCCCCCACCTCTCTTCTCCCTACAAATGGGTTTGTTAGAGAAACCAGGTTGTTTGTCCTGTGGAGGTTCCCGTAACCTCAGTCTTAACTGCATCGAAGTGGGTACGTTATTTCTCTGCTAAACTGGTGCTTGATTCTTCATTTGTGCTAAGTACACAGCCCGTATGAACCCTGAGGTACAGCTTCACTGGGTTTTTAGGAAACCAAGCCTGGCTCAGAGGAGGGCGGCAGGGAGCAGGTTCCAGGGGGCTGGTCCTCACTGCGTCTGAGGCCTTAATGCTGGTCCCAGGAAGGGTGTGGGCTGGTTCTCAGGGAAGAAGTTTGGGCTTGCAGGAGTAGGGGAAATTCAAGAGCACATTCATGCTGTAGCGTTTGAAATGTCTATAAGGATGTACTTAAACCTGATTTGTAAAGTGAGCTGCTACAAAGAAGGGGGAAATGAAGACAGGGAGCCTGTTTGGCTTGTGCTCAACACTCGGGCGGGAGGCTGAGATCTGAGCAGAAGACACGTAAGAAGAACCGGGGGCCTGATCGGGGACGGGACCCCAACAGCTCCCCAGGAGCCTCCAGTGCTCTCTCCAGCCAGAGATCCTGCAGTCAGGGGCACCTTGGGCACGAAGCCCCACCTGCCAGACCCACAGAGCTTTAATTCTCGCCTCCCCCATGCTGTCCTGGGACGCGGTCCCCCGATCTCACCCGTGAGAGGAAGCAGACACGACCCAGGACACGGGGGTCTGGAGGGCGTGAGATACATCAGCTCTGTTGGAACCTGCAGCTTGAGCTTTAGCAACAGTACTTAAAAAAACAACCCCGGAAACGCCTAAGCTTCCCCCTGAGCTCCCTGCAGGGAGAGACGGGAGCAGGACACCATCAACCCGACATGAAGGCAGAGAGCCCAGGAGAGGCAGGAGCCCAGCAGAGGCAGGAGCAGGTGGCTGTGTCTCCTTCGCCTGAAGGAGCCAATTCACACAAACGTCCCCCTTCTGCGGGGAGAGGAGACTGGGGCGAAGAGAAGCTAAGAAAGTCTTCCCATCTTTCAGCCTCTAGAGGAACAAAGTGGAAATTCCACCCCCTCCAGGAAAACCTGTGGAGCCGGAATAAATGTGCCTCTAAGGAGCTTCTCTACTCATACATCACTTGCTGCTGAGTTGCTTCAGTCGTGTCCGACTCTGTGCGACCCCAGAGACGGCAGCCCACCAGGCTCCCCCATCCCTGGGATTCTCCAGGCAAGAACACTGGAGTGGTTTGCCATTTCCTTCTCCAATGAGTGAAAGTGAAAAGTGAAAGTGAAGTCGCTCAGTCGTGTCCAACTCTTAGCGACCCCATGGACTGCAGCCCACCAGGCTCCTCCATCCATGGGATTTTCCAGGCAGGAGTACTGGAGTGGGGTGCCATTGCCTAGCAGAAATCCCTCCCCTCCCCAAGGACTCCATAGAGAAACGAAATCTTTTAAATGCCTCCCTGGCCTCACCCCACGCTAATGCCCACCTGGTTATATAAGGCTTCTTGGTGGCGCTAGTGGTAAAGAACCCACCTGCCAGTGCAGGAGACGCGGGTTTGACCCCTGGGTGGGGAAGATTCCCCTGGAGGAGGACATGGCAACCCACTCTAGTGTTCTTGCCTGGAGAATCCCACGGACACAGGAGCCTGGTGGGCTACAGTCCGTGGGGTTGCAAAGAGTCGGACACGACTGAGCGATTAAACCGCAACAAGACCCTCACAGCCTGTGCCTGGGGTCCAGCGGGACGAACAGGAAGGGCCTCAGAGGAAGCGCGGAAGCTGGCGTGGAAGCTGGCGTGGCAGTGCGAGGACTCTGGGCAGAGCCACCAGGAAGCTCCTGGAAAGCCCGACGTGGGGTCCTGACCCGGTCAGCTGCCTCCTCTCTCTGGCCGTCCCCACAGATGAGAGGCTGGGGGCCTGTCCTCCTGGGCTCAGCTCCATCTACCGCGCTGTGGACGTGGCCCCACGCACAGCAGTCACCGCAGCGGAGCGGCTGGAGGGCGGGCACAGGGCTGTCCCACCTGAGGACGTCGGGGCGCCTAGGGGCCCCGCTGCCCTGTCAGTCACCTCTCGGGACACCAGGCACTCCTGTTTTAAATGAAGGAAGTCTCGTCATGTGGTCATAGTTAGAGGGACGTCCCAAGTCTTTCTTTAAACCAAGTGTGAGCGGTGCTGAGAAATCAAAAATGGAAAAATCCCATACCGTGATGGCTAACATTGTTTCAAAGCATTAAAACCACACTTCATCATTTTGCAAATACAATTGGAAACAAAACCAGAATATATCCATGTCTGTCTGTTGATCCCACCTTGTCCTTGAACTCTGAATCCATCACAGGCTGGAAGAGGGGTTAGTGCAAAGCTCACCCCCTTCTTCAGTCGGGGCTCCTCGGTTACTCCACGGCTTTCCTAAGATCTGTTTGTCCACTGAGACTCAGTTCTCATCTTCCCAACTCAGAGGATGTTCTTATTTCCTAGCCAGCTGATTTCTCAGGCCCCTGGGTGTTGACTCTGCCCAGCCCTGGCACCCCTCCTGTTCCATCTTCAGATCCTGGAGACCCTCTGGGTCCTGGGTCTGCTGTGGCCCTCACTGAGCCTTCAGCTGCACTCTTTCCTTGTCTCATTGCCTGCCACTCAGTTAATTTATTCACGTAAATGAAGGAGTCAGGAGAGAAAACACACTAGCTAAATCAGGGCAGAGCCCAGAAATGAAGGAGGAGTTCACAGTTTAACATTTTGATTCAGTTCAAAGAATGCTGTTTTCCCCATGGCTGGGAACAAAGCTTGTTGATTTGGGTAGACGGACAGGGCTCTAGTGGGATATAGTTATTTATTTTAATTTTAACTTCTTAAGTTTAGTCATCTTAAGGCACAAGTACAGAGGAATAACAATTAGTTGATTGAAATATGTGCCTGGTATAAAATTACCAGTTTAAAAATCAGTAAAACATTTGAAGATCTCTCTCATTCACACAGATCAGGACTGAAAGGCTATGTTGTCTTGGCCAAGGACCCAGTTGCACGAGCGGAGGGTGATTCAGCCTCACACAGTCCCCAGCTCAAGCTGTGATGCTGGATGTCAACTGCACTCATTTTATTTTGACACAGAGTGGTTAACCCAAGTTCAAGTGTTTGATAACCACAGAGTACGTAGCAGGCCTGGAGACGTGAGGCTTGTTCACCGTCTCAGGATTCACTTTACAGCAATAAAAGCCAGAGGAGAGGGGAGAGAAGAAGAAAGAGAAGCAGAAGGAACAGGAGGAGGAGAAAAGGAAAACCTTTGGCATCCGTTGTTCATGGGCAGGCGATTTTCATTAAAACAGGGCTGGGATCAACTCTGAAAAGCTCGATAAATCCCTGATAAGGTGCCCAGATGTTCTCATGAACTTTCTCGGGGGTTTTGTCATTTCAAGCTCATGTGATTCGCCCCAGGGGCCAAAGACTGGGACGTTCCCAGCATCTGCCACTGATTCTTCAAAGACGCCCCTCCTCACCCCTGGATAGTGAGTGCCCACTGGGGCAGCTGCAAATTGGATCAGTGTGATCGAAAGCATGGTCGAGCCTGGAAGCAATATTCTTGCTCCCTCTTCCAAGAAGTGTTCTGAGAAAGAAAGGATTCTCGGGACCCTGCCTGCCAGGGACGCGTCTATGCACAGACTGCCTTCTAAATCGCCATGCATCTTCAAATCTGCTCCTTGAAGGCCTGAGTCGTGGGGAGATTCACCCATGACTGTCTGTCCACAGCTGGCGGGTTGATGTCCCAGCCTCCTGGGATTTAGAGATGGATAAAGCAGCGTCCGCATCCTTGGGGAGCTTACAGGCTACAGAGGGAGGTGCATGAGAGCCGGGAGACCAGGGTGCTCCCGCCCTCAGGCTCCGAGAGCTCAGGTTCAAGTTCCTACACTTAGATCTGATGGTTTTTGACACCTGGGATTGTGTTCTCCTGTCTTATGTGTGAGTTCACTAAAGAAAGACTTGTCACTAGTTATTTGTCCATATCTGATTGCTCTAAGTTTTGCAAAATGTACACCTGGGAAGAAGAAAATGGCTTGACAGATCTAACTGGATATCAGTGCTCTGAGCCGTGCTATTGGCTTTCCAGGTGGCTCAGCGGTAAAGAACCTGCTTGCCAACGCAGGAGATACAAGGGACAAGAGTGTGACCCCTGTGTCAGGAAGATCCCCTGGAGGAGGAAATGGCAACCCACTCCAGTATTCTTGCCTGGAGAATGCTGTGGACAGAGGAGCCTTGTGGGCCACAGTCCATGGGGTCGCACAGGCAGACACAACCGAAGTGAATCAGCACATGTCTGCTGCAGACACAGATGTTGCAGGGGGAGGCAGTGCCCCTTTCTAGCCGACTTCCTTTCTCTGAGGATGAGGACTCATCCACCCAGAATCCACAGACTTACAGGAAGTCCCATGAGCTGCCTGCAGAGCTTGAAGCAGGACCGTGTGTTCACCTGTGGACGGGGGCAGGCGGCGAGGCACACAGGTGGCCTGGCCGTGCAACGTCCATCCTGTTCTCAGAGAGGGTGTTTGGCTCCTGCTGAGCTTCCTGTCCACCGGAGGCCCTTTCTTGGAAGTGGATGGGGGAGGGAGAGTAGGACGTGACCCAACCTGAGCTGTGAGAATGTAGGAGGAGGTGCTCCTTGCATGAGTGGGGGGTGAGAGCCTGGGGGAGGTGTTCCTTGCACAAGTGGGGTGTGAGAGTGTGGGGGGAGGTGTTCCTTGCAGGAGTGGGGGGTGAGAGGGTGGGGAAGTTGTTCCTTGCACGAGTGAGGGGTGAGAGCATGGGGGAGGTGTTCCCTGCACGAGTGGGGGGTGAGAGGTTGGGGGGAGGAGTTCCCTGCACAAGTCGGGGGTGAGAGCGTGGGGGAAGTGTTCCCTGCACGTGTGGCCAGTGATCAGCCACTTTTGGTTCCAACCTGGTCCCATACCTGGCTTATCTTTAACCTTCATCTACCTCAGGACAAACAATATAAAGAAAAACATCTCTGGTCACTTGAAGGACTGACGTCACAGCTCAGATGGCCACGGGGCAGCCGAGCACTGGGATGTGGAGGGGGCGGGTGGCTCAGGCCTCCGCGCCCCCAACGCCCCCTCCCGATGCAGAAAGCATTCTCGTTAGATGCTCCTTGCCAGGATTTAGAAAGCAAGGTTTTGTTTCAAAAGTTCTTTATCCTGAGATATCTCAAACCAGGCCTGCCCCCAAAACAGCAAGACACGTTCCAAATTAAAACATCTGAATTGAGCTGAAGGGAAAAGAGCATTTGGAAAGAAAGAATTCCATTGTGGGATTTCTATGCTAAGGAGCAACATTCGAGTAGAATAAGGAAAAGCCAAAAAATTATGTTGGCTTCCAATGGAACAAAAGACCAAGTTTCAGAAAGCAAAGTGGACAGCAGCAAGCACTCGCCACACCTGAATTCAGGGCCCTCAGCCACCTGCTCTGAGGGTGTGTCTCGATTCCGTCCTGAAGTTCTAAGGGGAAGCGGTTCTGACACTTTGGTTACATGAGATGCTAGTGTGGGGTGGGCGAGCGTGGACAGCCCCCGGGGCCTGGCTAATGTGCCCAGCTCTCCGCTCTGCTCTCTGTGAGTCACCCATCACGCCTCAGCGCCTGTGTCCACCATCAAGCCGCGCCCACCCCTGCAGGCCATGGTCGGACTCACGGCCTTCCACGGAGCGTGGCCTCGTAACCTCCCTCGCTGAGGGCCTCTCCCCACCGTCTGAACCACCCTCACCTCCGTCCTGCACCTACCCCAAGGCCCCTTGTCACGTGTTTTGTTCGGTTCTTTTGGCTTCTCTATGCAGCGTTGAGCCGGTGTCTCAAGGGTCTCATGGGGGCCGGCTCTGTGGCCTGAGGGATGAGCGCTCTGGTACCAGGGACCCTGGTTGTTCTAGCAGGAGAGACCACCCCAGGCCTGCTTCCCTTGGAGCCGGGGCTGAGTCCTCCCTGTTCATGGACACTGCATCTTTCACGGCCCCTCCTGGCCCAGGTCAGGCGGCTGACATTCGGGGACTGTGTTCAATCCTGTGAATGGCCGACAGCCCAAGCACAGGCCATCTGGGACCGAATAGCCTGTCCATCCCCCACCGACAGGGACGCTTTGCCCTTTGGCCCCATGAGGAGGGAGGACCATGAGGTGGCCAGGTCCCCGCATGGGTCCCCTGGAGCCTGGGGCTAGGCCATCTCTGTGCAGGATGCTGGGAAGCTTGCACTCAGGCAAAGACCCTCCAGGTCTCCACGCCACATCCTCAGCGGAGATGCGGCCTCCTTCCAGCATACCAAGCTGCACCTCTGGCTTCTCAGGCCCTCCCTACCTCTCTGTCTGCCCCGTGGACCCCTGTTTCCCTTTGGTGTCCATCAGCAGACCCAATGTTAATTCTGCTGCACCCTGAAGACTCCGGCCTTGCCTTGTCCATCTGCTCCTTTTGACCTCTCTCCTCCCGGCCTTTCTCCCCTCCTGGATGGCTGTGGAGGCCTCTGTGCCCAGCCAAACCCACTCAGGGCAGACCCTGCATCCACCCACCACTGGCAGCTGTTGAATTTAGCTGAGGAAAAAACAAGGGCGGGTGTTGGAAAGGATGGAGCACTGTGGGAAAGTGATACTAGGTCTCATGGGGCTCAGGGGCGCTCCGTGTGAGCCCTCGAGAGTGACGAGTCTCTGGAGTAGGCACCCACAGGCTCCAGCTCCACGGCTGGGATGGCCCTGCTCCAGCTGCTGGCTCGGGCAGCCCTGCTCTATGGAAGCACCGCAGGCGCAGCCCTGAGGAGATCTGGGAGGTCTGTGGGGACCTCTGTCTGCCTCTGCCAGGCACCCCGGCACTGTTGCTGACAACGAATTCTAAGGTACGTGGCGAGGATGCGGCGCGCTGAGGCGGGAGGCGTGCCTAGAGCCTTGATGGCAGTTCCCGGGAGGGAGCAGGTGAGGCAGGAGACGTGGGCGCGGGACTGGCGGGGCGGAGACACCGCAGCGGATGCCGGGGCTGTCCTGGGCGCCGGCACTCGGTGAGGAGGGCAGGCGGGCAGTGCCCAGAACCTCGTGGAGAAAGCAGCGGGGTGTGGACTCTGGACGGTTCGTTTGTGCGTACAAGCCTCTCCTGCAGGCGCGTCCTTCACCACGCCTGGGAACTGGCCAGTCCTGGGAGGGGCGGTCCCCGCAGGGTCAGCCAGGCCCCAAGGCGGCGACCCATCAGACCCAGACCTTGAAAGGCGAGGTTGACACCCCGCCACCAGCTCACGGAGGGTGTGTGCTGAGAGGGCGTGGTGTGAGGACCGCTCTGTGACCCCCCTCCTGTCCATCCAGGAGAGTGAGGCCCAGGCTGCGGAGTGAATGACAGCTCACCGTGGGGCACCCCTGAGCACGGCTGCACCCCTGGGTGGGACCGAGGGCAAGACCCCTCCTGCCACAAGGGCCGCAGCGACAGTAGGACGGCGCCTCGGCATGCGTCTCTCAGAGTGTGGACGGTGCTCAGACCCCGTCACCGCGCTGTGCTCAGGCTCTCCAGTCGTCTGGCTCTGTGCGGCCCCACAGACCCCGCCAGCCTCCCCTGTCCATGGGATTCTGCCGGCAAGAACACCGGCGAGGTTGCCACGCCCTCCCCCAGGGGATCTTGCTGACCCCGCAACTGAACCTGCGCCCCTTACAGCTCCTTTGTTGGCAGGTGGGTTCTTTACCACTAGCGCCACCCGGAAAGCCCACCTATTTGCCGGAAGGGTGCTCAAGATCTCTTAGAGCAGGAGGCCACGGCTCCTTCCCTCAGTTCCCTTCCTTCTCACGACATGCTCTGCTTTGGAGACATTCTTGCACATCCGATTTAGCCAAGGCTCTGGGCCAAGGGGTGTCCATTCACCCTCTGCTATTTGAGGCCGTGCTCGCTGTGAGCTGCCCCCCCCTTCTCAAAAATGCAGTTAATTGATGGTGGATTGGGCCACAGAAGCCTGTTATTGGAAGTGATGGGATACAGCAGGATTTATGGGCTGGATTTCTTTTTCTTCTCAAAGAATTACAAGCTAACCCCAAATTGTAGCAAGAATTCTTAAGGTTCAATAATTAAAAGCAAAAGGCAGTTCCCTTGGGAAGGAAGCAGTGTGGTCTGGAAGGTATCTTTCAAATTGAAGCAGACTGTGTAACTCCCAAATATTATGGATACAAATTAGCTATATTTGATCACTGGATCTTATTTACCCTAATTGTCTTCATTTCTGTGGTTTCCTGATACGTTTTGTTTAGAGCACACAGTTTAGCAGTTCAGTATTGGAGTCTGCGGTGGTGGAGAGAGCAGGCTTCGGGTTACTAGCGAGACAGAAAGGCAGAGACTGAGAGAGACCTTTGTCAGGAGCTGTGTGTGTTTCCTCAAAGACGTAGAAGTCTTATAAATTCAGACCAAAGACATGTTAAAAAAAAAACAACCAACAAATTTCGTTCTGTGAAATGTTTTGCTTGTCTTTTGGAATGACTGATGTGAACCTAAGATTTGAAATTTGAGCAGCCAAGTAACCAGGAATTAGGACCTTATCTAGAATTTAGGCAAAAACTCCAGACCACTGCTATTGAGAAATCGGGTTAGAAACCTCCTGAGGAGTGGCTTTCCCACAAGATTTCTGGTGCTTCCCAGATCTGAATGGATGAGAAAAATGGCAGGAATGTAGCATTACTTCCAGTCTCTTTGTCCCTCTCTCTGGTTTGGGGTAAACGCAGGGAAGAAGGGACACAAACAAACGAGGAGGCCAGTGTCCATCCAGGGAGCCACTGGAGCGCCAGGCCAGCCGGCCGGGCTACGGGGACGGTGGAGGCTGGCTCTCTGCTCCCGGCTTTTCCCTGTTCCCGGAGCCCCTGGCTCCCATGTGTCCAGCGCTTGTTATTACAGGAGAGGCCGGGCCAGCCCTGCCCCTGGGGACCCAGATTCAAATCCCGCTTTAGCTCAGAGGGAGAAGGCTGTGGCTGCGTCCCTGTGACCTCTGTCCACGTGACTGACACAGCACTCTGGGGGGCTGACGGCCGCTTCCAGGGGGTCCCAGGGCAGTGGGAGGAAGGGCTGCCTGGGGGGTGCTGGAGGAGCCTTCAGCCTGCAGCAGACGCCGTGCATCCGGTGGGCACTGGTGTCGGGCCCCGAGTCACACCCCGGCAGGCCGAGCACGTGGGCACTAGCGTGGCCAGGCACACGGGAGCTGTGGTCCAGGGCGTCTCGCCCGTGCCCTGCGGTTCAGGTGCCAGGGAGCCCAGGGAACATGGGTGTGAGTGTGTGAGTGTGTGTGTGTGTGTGTGTGTGTGTGCACGCACACACATGTGATGGGCCTGGGGGGGTCCTGTGGGGGCCGCGGGCTCCGTGACGGGGTCACAGCTGCTCCTGTGTGTCTGACAGCTGTCTTTCTATGAGATTGAGTTTGCTCCCGGACGCTCTATTCCTGGGGAAGTGTGTTTCCTTTCCTTGTCTCTAAACAAATGACCCAGTAGACACGGCCCTTTGTGTCCACAGCCCAGGTGCCCAGACTCGGCTCCTGCTCAGGCCGTGTTGGCTCAGGCCTGGGACGAGGTGGCTGGTCCCCTGGGGGCCGCCCTGGGTTGGGGAGGATGCGGCCCACATACTTGCTATTGTCCTACAATGTGAAGCTCGCTGGTTTCTCTTCCTCCAGAACTGAACTCCGATTCTGTACATTCAAGGAAGCCCTTTCAATCTTTTGGTTTTTTCTCTCCACCTGGAGCCACTGGCTCTCACAGGTCTTCCTGACCAGCTCTTGGGACAACCTGTGGATTCCTGTGAAACTGATGTGCTCGCCGACTCTGGCGAGCAGGAAGTGAGGATTGTTAGATCCAGTGAGATGTCCGCGTGGGCGGTTGGTTCTCCCACGGCCCTTCGGGGGCACAGAATTCCATAAAAGTCATGAGGCTTGCCAACGCGCTCTACCTGTTTCCACGAGGAATTTATTCAAAATCATATATAATTCAGTAATATCTTGCTTCAAGATGTGTTAAAAAGTGTGTTAATAAATGTGTTAAAATAAGGGACCATGTAGTTATCAATATAATTTAAATTCATATTTGCTAGAAAACATCACTGGATTTCTCCAGTGATCATAATTTATTATTCTTTACTTGGTGGGTGAAAATAATCTTTGCTAAAAATAAATTATACTCCAGTTTATTTTATAGCCCAGTATCCACTAACAAAAATCAGTTTCCGTCTATTATGCATGTGTTTATCTATCTACTGTTACGTGTATATATATATATGTGTGTGTGTGTGTGTGTGTATCCATCTACTGTTACATGTATATATATGTGTGTGTGTGTCCACCTACTGTTACGTGTATGTGTGTGTGTATCTATCATGTATCTGTGTCTACCTAGCTACCTACCTACCTATTTATCTCTCTCTGTCCAACACTTGATTAGTTCTATTATTTCAGATTGATGACACATTTATTTAGCTCTTCCTTCCCTCCAACTTGCAGTAACATAACCTTTAGTAAAACATACCTTTAAGTTTATAGTTTACAGCCCATAGATTTAAAGCCTCACAAAACCAATGATTTATTTAAGTTCATTAGTTTTAATTCTAGACTTTTGTGGCACTAAAATGGGTTATTAAACCAGTAACCATCAATGGATCTGTTCGTTCATTTTTGATGAAATCCACAGACCCGGTGCTCCTGTGTGCAGATAGCCTACTCAGAAGAGAATGTTGGTTTGAAGTAGGCTAGAATTGTGTGTAAATTACATTTCACATCTATGAATTTGACTCTGTGAGCTCGGCAAAAATAAACAGATATTAAACCCTGGTTGGCAACACCCAGTCACGACTGTATGAGACCCTGGGGTGAACTGAGGTGGCTGGTCCTGGATGCCCAGTGCCCTGGGCCACGTCAGACCGCTGGAGGCGCTCCTGGCGTAAGGAGCCTGTGAGCTGAGCGTGATTCTAGGTCTGGAAGGGCGGTCCCCGCACACCTGTGTGAATGCTTCACGGTGTCAGAAGAAGCAATCAACCCTTCAACAACGCAGGCCCTTCTGAGGGGCTTCCAGGGGACGCCTGCTTCTCTCCTCCGTGCTGACCTCAGGAGCTCGCAGCCGGGGAGACGCCGCACCGGCACGAACCAGGACCTGGGGTGTTTTCAGCGCAATTTGAGCTCCTGGTTGGGCTCCCCGTGAAAGCAGCTTCTGCGATGTTTCTGCCTCTCATCTGAACTTTAACCTGCACCAAGCACGTGCCCATCTCACTCAGAGGAATCCCGGGGTGAAGATGCCGCCGTGTGAACACTCAGAGCAGAGTCCACGGGCCGGCCAGCCTTCGTGCGGTCAGGGCAGCACCCAGGCGCTTGCCGCTCCCGGCACAGAAAACAATCAGTTCTGTCATACATGAGACTCGTGCAGGAACCTCTGCGCAGCCCCTGGCGTTCAAGAATTTTCAAGGGGTGTCCATGGTAAACCGTGAATTACACCGGGGAGCATGATGGTCACGCAGAAGCTGCCCGCAGAAGCGAACAGCTCGGAGGATTTCCACACCAGGCACTGCCTGCCAGGGGGCAGGGGGCAGGCTTGGGGACCCTCGGCTGACCTGTGAGGCCGCGTGACAGCGAGAGGCTGGACACAGCCTCGAGGGCGACCCGCCTTCTTGCCCGGGTCCTCGGAAAAGGATGGATCTTCCCGAGGAGAAGCGCTGTCAGGGCAAGCCTCGAATTCTGGAAAGAAAATTAGGATGGTTAAGTGGGGCGGGATGAGCTGAAGAAGATACCAGAAGTGGTGGGCAGTGTTTTACAGAAGCGGCGGTGTGTCCGTTGATGCATGTCAGGGTTCTTATCTGAACGACGTGAGGACCGTCCAAACAAGTCACGCGCGAACGTTGTTAATTCTAAGTTTTGACTTGCTTGAGAGCAGAAATGTTAGCATTTGGGATGATTTTAGCGTGGAAAGGAGATGTGATAGGAGCTTAAGGGAAAGCTCCGGGCTGACGGGGGCTTGCTGAGAGTGTCCAGCTCTGTTTGCACTGCTCTGTTTATCACCTGGAATTCAGCAGGGAGTCAGAGGGAACCGCGCTAATGGATGTCACCGCTCCATCAGGGTCACTGTCACCGCAGTCTGGGGAGGTGAGGGGCTGGGCAGACGGTACAAGCGCTGGCTTCTCGGGTGCCTCAGTGACACCGAGGCACGGGCAACGGCGTGGAGCCGCGGGGCGAAGCTGCTGACAGGAGTCTGGGGCCTGCCCTGCCTTCGGCTGTGTTTCCGTATAGGGTTACTTAATTGGCCAGCAACTGCGTAACGGCTTGGATGCAATGATGGCATGGTCTGACTTCCTAGGGGGCCCTTGCTTTCTGAAAACCAGATTCATCCCAAAACTTAAAAACCAAATAAATATTCCTCCAAGTGACGACTGCATTCCAGCTGTCTCGCAGCTTGTAATGACCGACTCTCGGTGCTGGGTGATGGCCTGAGCTGACCATAAATCCTACCCCGATCCTCCGTGTCAGCACAGGCTTTGGAGGCCGTAAAGCAGGCCTGGCTGGCCTGTCAGCTGCTTCCCCAGCCGAGCACCAGCTCTGCAGGCCTGCCCGGCTGGCCCAAGCCACAGCCCAGCAGACATTTTACGGCTGCTTTTCCCCCAAACCAGATGAAAATGATTATGCGCTACAAGGGTTCTTTTGATATAACCGATTCATGGCCAGGCTGGCGTTGGACGCGGCCGGGGGTGGGGGTGGGGGCCCTGCGTGGGAGACGCTGAGCAGTGGGTGCTGCCGAGCCCCCGACCCCTGGAGGTGGTGCAGGAGCAGTGAGCCCCCCGCTCCTGGGCGCCGGGGTCGCGCGTGCCTGCCCCCCATGCCGGGTCCAGCCCTCCTCTGGGAAAGAATGCTCGCCATCCCAGCTATTCCAAGCGGCATCCTTGACGTCCCGCTCCCCGGGGCCTGTCACCCTGCAGCGATTGTGAGCTGCGGGCCCTCATACCTCAGCTGTTTGTCTTGGCAGCTCCCTCTGTTTTGCTAACTGGACAGATTCAGGCCAAGGCGCCCTGTCCCACCCGCCCCCTCGAGAAGGGGCGCCGTCCATCACCCCCCTGCCAGCCAGCAGGACGCCCCCGGAGGTCGGCGGGGCCAGGCGGGCAGCACCCTCCACCCTCTGCTTCTCCCTCCTGAGCCGGAGGAAAATGCTGAGGCAGAGATTTGACTCTGGATGAAGAACCGGAAGACGTCTGTGAGCAGAGCAGGGCTGGCAGCGTTGAGTTGGCAGGACGGTGGGGGGCGGCCGGGCTGGGGGCTGAGCTGCATGACGCCACCCCAGGTGCTTCCCCCCGACTCTTCACGGCAGGACAGACACTGCTGCGGGGGGCGGGGGGCGTCTCCACTCCTGTTGGGAGCACCAGTCTCCATTGTTTCAGATCAAGGACATACACTGACGCCAAAGGGGAGCATCGGCAGGGGAGACGAAGCCTGAACACAGACTCCTCCTCGAGGTGGGATGGATGGGGCGTCAGACTGTCGAGCTTGAAAGACAGAAGGGAGGGTGGAGAAGATGGTTGTGCAGCCGTGACCGATCCAGCTAAATCGAGACCCGCTGCCCCACTGCCAGGGAGCAGAGGGCGTAAGCCTGCGTCAGCTGGGCTCACTGTCCAGGCAGGTGTCTGCGTCAGACACTGGATTCAGGGGACACTGGCCAAGGATCCCAATGTGGCCTGCTCATCAGCTCCAATACAGAGGCCCCCATATTTGGCCATGTGTTCATTTAAAAGTCCTCCAGGGTGAGGGAGTCTTTTGGTGACATGAGAGGAATCTAACTGAGATGACGGTCCAGGGACTCCGCTGCTGGGACCACCCTCATCTCTGCCGTGTCCTGAGCTGAGCTTGGTCTCAGCCTAAGAGGAAGTCGCAATCAACCAGAGTGACCACAGGGACAGGGCTGGCCTTGGGGGTGCGTGGGAACCCAGGCCAGCTGGGAGCCTACCGCTTGGAACCGGCAGCAAGGACTGCTCAGGCTCAGCGCCCAAGGACACATGGAGGTTTCACCCAGGCAGTCATCTCCAGGGGAGAAAAAGCCTCCCAGCTCCTTCCCATACAAGCAGGACCGTGAGGATGGGCTGTTCTGGAAAGCGTGTCCTGACGAGGAAACGTCTCCTCGTAAATGAAGGTCACACAGAAGTGATGATGTACTGGGACCTGCCTGTGGTCCCCATCTGCCTGTCTGGGGGCTTCCTTCTACCTGGGAGCCTCATTTTCCCATCACGTGGGAGCTGTTTCTCATGGGCACACAGTCACTTGCAGGGTTGATTAACTCGCTTGAAATCTTTTCCCCAAAGTGTTCAGACAGTTCTGGCATCCTCACTGATTAGATTTTCCTATAATTCAATCCTATTCATAATTTCTAGTCAGAATTTATCTCTTCCTGTGGATGAATGACTGGCTTTGAAGCAATCTGAACATTCTTTTGGTCAAAATTTAGTACTCTATATCAGAATATTTCTTATGGATTCCATTGCACAACTTTTCATTTTTGTTTGTACTCTCTTAATTTAATATTAATTATCTCTTCATTCTTTAACAAATTTAGGCTTGCCAAAAGAAGATACACACCCAAACACATTCATAGAGATATTCATATGCATTCAAAAGATGTACATTTACATATATCCAAATCAAGTGTCTATGATTTCTCATTTGCTTTATTAAAATGTTTCGTCTTTCTAAATCCAGTAAAAAAAGAAAACAAAAAAAAAACTTCCTTTTTTATCAGATATTCCAACCCCATCCAGGAAGAAAGAAGAAAGCAGAATGAACTTTTGACCAATATTGATGATCCTGTGTACAGTTTTACACAGTGACGGCTGGAGGCGCCTCCTGCAGACTAGCTTCTGAACCTGTGCCCGTGAGACCTCCTCCTCCTCACTGCCCACAGCGGGCACCCTGCGGTTGACGGTTCTCTCTGGACCTGCATCTTGAAGCCTTGGGGCTGGGCCAGTAGACACAGCGTGTGGTAGAGACACTCACGGGAGCCAGCTCCATCAGTGTTCAGCTGTAAGTCGGCAGAGGAGAGGGCCTGGAAATCACATCCGTTTATCCCATTGTTTCCCCAGCTCCACTCATCCCTTCCCTGGAGCCCGCGTGCCCTGCAGCTTCTCCAGCTCACCCTCCAAAGGGAAGGTGTGATTGATAGGAAACAAAACCGGGAGAAGCCGTTACTTCACCTTCGTTAGGTGATCTTCTGTTTGCAACTGATCATTGGACATGGTCACACGAGCACATCGTGAGGGTCACTCAAGACACGCACGTTCCTGCGGACCATTTCCTGAGGCATCCCCCTGGCCCCCGGAAGGAGCCCCTGTAATGAAAGGTCCTGAAGCTTGAGCTCTGCTGGTTTCGTGGTAAATCTGCCTTAGACATCTATTTACTCATTCAGGATTTTGTTGTTGTTAATTTTAAAAGGGTCTGCTCTGTGCCAAACATCAAGAGCTCCATGAGGAACAGAAGCAATGCTGGCTTGTCATCTGCAGCCCCCCGAACCCTCCCCACTCTGTGAAGGGCACGCTCACACTCAGCTGTCCTGGGGCGCTGGTCTAGCCTGTAACGGCCTCCGCGGCAACCAAGGAGCAGGTCACGATATGCACTGAGAGAGCAAAGGACTGTAGTGCTGGCAGCAATTCAGGCTGTCTCAAATTCTTCACTTTCAGTACAGTTAAAGGAAAACCTAATTATCAGCTGGTGGATCATTAAAAACAATTTTGGTGATTGATCATTATGTGATTTTTGGCATATAACTCAGAACAAGTTAAAAGAATTGAGTGACATCACCTTGACAAATCTTTTACTTATTACTTATGAATAGGACTTCTTTATAAAACAATTAGTAAAAATAATTATTGCCAACTCATTTCTTATTCTAACAATAAGTACCCCACAAATTCAACTAAAAATTACACACACACACTCACACGAAAATTTGGGGAAAGCTTGAAATGGGCAGAGACTATTAGGTACCCCTTATAACAGGAACATACTGTTCCACGTCATCTCTGACTGGAGCTATATTACAACCTGTACACTGAAGAAGTTGTGTGATAGTGTGAATGACTCTTGGCCATAGAAATATAAATATATTATGTCTGAACTATTGGAGATTCAGATAACTATTGCCTTGTGGATATTGACCAATTTTGATTTATCTGTAAATTCAACATTTCTAATCACTTCTGTATGTGTGTGTTTGTGTGTAACTGTTTTTTGAACTCATGGTAATTAACATCTTACTGGTCTCCTCATTGGTTGATGATGAAAGTAAAATCTCTGATGTGCTCATTTCATATTTTCCCTCTAGTAATGATGATTTTTACCTTTTAAACATTAAAAAAATAATGAAAAAATGATTTTTCATTAGAGAAAAACCTTACCTGTGTGATTTCTGTGTGGGGAATTTATGGGGATTTTATTTTTGCCTAGTAAATGGCCAGCTCAGGGGCTATGATTTTCCCATCATGACATGGTAGTGATCTTTAAGATGCAGGGCAAATACCAATATGTGCTTCTCCAGATATTTTCTTAAAATCAGGATGAAACAACTCCTGTCTCAAGGGCTGTGCGAATGAATGCGTGTCCCCGGGGGCACAGGTAACATTTTCAGCTGATCTACCCACGGCTTCCCGAGTCACTGACCCCTCAAGCATGCTGTGTGAAGAGTGTGATGGCTCTTTCTAACTTCCAACTAGTCATGAATTTTTCTGTTTTCTCTCTTTATGCTCCCAGAATCTTTCTTGTGAAACACACCCCCCAGTAGCCATCCCTACACCCACCCACAGCCAACCTTAACCATTCAGAAAAAGACAAGCTCACGATGGACTGAAATCAAATGCAGACGGATGCTCGGTTTTGTCTGGAGCCAAACGACTGTATCCACAAAGTAACCAGAAAATTCCTCACAGTGTCAACCCCGCTGCCAGGCAGAGGAAGCAGAGCTCAACCCAGCTGGTGTCCTGGAGGTTGGACACTCCCAGGAGGTGACTTGCAGAGTCGGGATCCTCATAGCTCAGTGGAGACTGGAGGGGCATCTCCTCTGAATGGACACGACCCAGCGAGGAGGGAGGAAGAAACAGCTGAGATTCAGCCCTTTTTTAAGATCGAGGTGTCCTGGGTTTGGCAGGAAGCCTCTGCCTGTGGGGTGAGGGCAGAGGAGAGTGGGGGCCCTGGGGCACGAGAGCAGGTGTCCCCAGACCTGGGACAGCCTGCAGGTCTGTAAGGCTCCTGCACCTCCCCCTGGACTGCAGGACACGAAGGACGTGCAGCGTCTGGCTGTGACGGGGGCCCCGGGGAAGGGCCCAGCCCCGGGACAGTGCGCTGGCTTTGCCTCCAGGGCTGCAGCTCGAGGCTGTGCGAATCCAGCCCAGCTGCTGCGTGGCCCCCAGCCCTGACTCGTCCACCTGCTTCCCACTGAGCCCTGGACACTTCAGGTGTCAATCAAAATGGCCCGGCAGGCATCTAGGTGGAGCATGCTCGCTACAGTCTGCTTGGCTGGGAGCTGCTTGGCCATTTCTTCCTGAGCTCCCAGTGCCGATGGGAAGGCAGCCTCACCAGCCAGAGACGCGAATGGACTTCAGCATCATACCCTTTCTATGAGGCCAGCAGGCAGGAGCTGAGGCTTATCAGCTTTGATTTCCAGCCAGCTCTCAGACATTCAGGCACATGCATGTACATATGCACACACATGCATAGACATGCACACATGTGTAAGCACAAATGCACACCCAGGCATACATATACACACATGACATCAAGCTCATGCACACAAGTACACACTTGTACACAATGTGCACACAAGTATACACTCACACATAGGTATACAGAATTGTACACATATGTACAGACTTGTGGACACTTCTACACATATGTGCATGCTTGTACACATATGTACACATGTGTGCACAATTGTGCACTTTTGAACACTTGTGAACTCATGTAAATACCTGTACACACATGTACACACACACACACAGTAAGTGTGTATGGGTATGGACACGTGTGTACAGGTGTGCACGATTGTACCTTCCTGCTGCCCATCCTGACACCGTGTGGCTGACACAGGGCCGCTGCAAGGTCTGGGTTCTTGTCCAGACATGGGGGCTGCTGAGGAGAGACGCAGAGAAGGCCCCTCTGCTGGTTTTCCTCTCTGGGAGAAGGGGTATTGCGATCACCCAAGATAAATTAGGGTCTACCGGCCTGGAGAATCCCTGGGACGGGGGAGCCTGGTGGACTGCCGTCTATGGGGTCGCACAGAGTCGGGCACGGCTGAAGCGACTTAGCCGCAGCAGCAGCTGGGGCAGGAGCGCAACTCGCTGTGAGACAAGCTGGCGCTGAATGAAGCTCAGAAGTTCAAGGGGGACTCAAGATGTGGGTTTGGCAAACAATGGTGTCCAGTCAGTTGAGAGGGGGAGGTCTGCAGCTGAGCCGTCCCCGGGGCAGGTAGGCAGGGCCCTGGCCTCCCACCTGAACCCCCTGCTGTGCTGTGGATGCCCCGGCCCAGGCCCCCAACTCCTTCTGAGAGCAGGCCCCCAGTGCTTGAGGGTGGAGGCTGGGGAATCAGGGGGAAGGCTGCTGCCAGGTGTGGGACAGAGGGCGCCCCTGGAGGTGAGCTGGGAAGGGCGTCTCGAGGTCAGGGGACAGGAAACTGGACCTGAAGTGACCGAGGGACAGTCATTCCCCCAGCGCTTACAGGAATGCTGGGGAGGTCCAGCCTTCCCACAGGATGTGGGCAGGAGGCTCAGCCAGTTCTGATGAGTCCTAGAGGACCTGGTGTGCCCCGCTGACCCCTGAGTTACACAACATCCACCCTGCACGCCTCTGGCCAAAACTCGGCACAAAGGACGAAGAACCCGGGGTCTTAACGTCCCTGGAGACACAGAACTGCAGATGCGCGAAGGCCCCAGGCAGCACAGCCACACCCGCCACGCGCCCGTCCCTCCTCGCGCTGCAGATGCTGGAGGCACCAGGCAGCGCAGCCACGCCCGCCACGCGCCCGTCCCTCCTCGAGCTGCTGACGCTGGAGGCCTGCGGCGTCAGGGGCAGGAGGGCGAGGGGCGTGGCCTCCCCTGGGACTGACTTCTCGCATTAGACCGACTGCCCGCTCATCTGGGACTCTCTCTTTGCTGTGAGTTCTCTGCCCACCTGCCGGCTTGTGTGTGTGTTGGGGTGGGGGGCAGACCCGCCCTCAGGGGTCTGGAAGCTGATTTGGAGGAAGGGTTGGTGGAGCTGGGCCCCAGAGGAAAAGCCGGTGCTCGCGAGGCCAGGAGGGGACAGTGGTGGATGCCGGGCTGATGACTCATAGCCCCCGAGGGTCCCTTCAGCTCTGCTGACCACAGCATAGACGTTCCAGAATGTAGAATAACCTGCAGAGTGACAGGGATACAGGTGTGTGCCCTGTTGGCGAGTGGAGAGCCCCACATGCACGCGGGCACACACATGCAAACACAAAGCACCTTTTCTTCATCCTCCCAGACACCGGGTGTGTGTACACGTGTGTGCGCGCAGGTATTCCATCTCCTTGCTACACGGAGAGTGAGGCCAGGGTGGGCCATGAATAGGAGGTGCTCTACCAGTTACACGAGGGGGTCTTGATGGTGTCGGGAGCGGCCACCTGGACAGCTACTTGGGTACAAAGCGGTGAAGATGCACCAGAAGACAGGCTGTCTGTGTCTGGAGTCCAGCTCTGCACATTCGAGAGGCGGGAGCCCCTTGACTTCCCGCCCTGCCTCTTCTGTTTCCAGCAGCGTCCAGTTGAGATCGTCCGTCGGAGGACCCGTGAGGATGGGAAGAGTGGACGCATGCGGAGCCTCGGGACAGGGCCGGGCGGGGCTGGGCGCTCACGGGGGAGCAGCCGCTGTGACTGTCTTCATCGAGGACGTGTGGGTCTCCACTCCCCGTGCAGCGGGGCCTGGCGTCCGCGTCCAGATCAGGGAGCAAAGCCTCTTCCTTCTCACCGGGAGTGGGGCGGCGGCGATAGCGTCCCGGTAAGAGGAGTCAGCGGTTGCCCAGGAGACTCCGGGTCCCGGAAACACACCAGCCCAGGAGTCTCCAGGGCGCCCGCCGGCGCCCAGCTCTGGACAGACACGGAGTTAAGAGCGGGCAACTCCGGTCCTCATCCCGTCGTTCACGGCTCCTCACCTCTCCGATTGGTAAGATTTGCTCTGCGCAGGTCAGATGGCAACACCTAATGGAAATTCCCGGCACAAGCGCCACCCGGGCCACAGAGGAAAACGACGCCTGCCTTCATTCCCCGCCTGGTCCTGTCCTGTGAGAAGCGGTGGTTTCTCCAAGGACGCCCCGAGGCGCGTGCAGGAAAAGTGGCTGACAGCGTTTCCCGGTGACCGCCCAGCATTCGGGGATGAACGTGGGTTATAAATATAAATGTACGACCACTGTCCTCTCTGGTGATTGGCAGACTTAAGCGGCCACAACTCGTAAGCAGGACAGCCAGCCCCGGGCGGCTACTGAGAGCCCTGGAGCTGAGGGAAGACGCAAAGGCCCGCTTCCACTGGCGTCCTGTTCTTTCCCGGTGGCTGAGACGAGTCCTGTCGGGCCAGTCAAGGGGAGCCTTCAGGAAGGCACTGCCCAGAGCTAGTTTCTCTGTAACACCTCCCTGGTGGGAAGTTACATCTTTCAAACTTGCCACGTGGAATGACTGTCATTAGGAAAGAATTTCATGGCCTCACATTTAATATAAGCTAATGGATTCTGGAGGATTTTGAGCAGCAGATACTAAGTTTCAGCAGCCTCCTGAGAAGCTTGAATGACACACGAGCTCCAGAGCACCTGAGCGTGCCACATCCCTGTCCACAGGAGCCTCGCACGCACGGGTTTGCTGGGACACATGCTGGCCCCAGGCCTCCGCGTGTGTGGTCAGCCCCTCACGTCTCTCGTCTGCATGGCTGAGTCTTGCTTTTATTTCCAACGTGCACTGAGTTGTGAAGGCACCTCCACACGTAGGAACAAGATAAGCTAAACCCACAGACTGACTTCAGGGATGGAGATTTGGTAGAGAAAACGCTTTCCATCAGATGAGGGTGGAGCGCAGGGAAATGTGTCAGAGATGTGTCAGTGTGGATATGAAAGGCTGTTAACTAAAATTATGTTCTTATGCTAAAGTATTTTCAGTTTGACATTTCTAGTAGTCATGTATGGATGTAAGAGTTGGACTATTAAGAAAGCTGAGTGCTGATGAATTGATACTTTTGAACTGTGGTGTTGGAGATGACTCTTCAGAGTCCCTTGGACTGCAAGGAGATCCAACCAGTCCGTCCTAAAGGAAATCAGTACTGAGTGTTCTTTGGAAGGACTGAGGTTGAAGCTGAAACTCCAATCCTTTGGCCACCTGATGTGAAGAGCTGACTCATTTGAAAAGACCCCGAAGCTGGTAAAGATTGAAGGTGGGAGGAGAAGGGGACGACAGGGGATGAGACGGTTGGATGGCATCACCAACTCGATGGACGTGAGTGTGAGCAAGATCTGGGAGTTGGTAATGGACAGGGAGGCCTGGGGTCCTGCAGTCTGGGAGGCCTAGGGTGGCAGAGTCGTACTCGACTGAGCAACTGAACTGAACTGAACCAAAGACATAAAGATGAACTATAATCTGACAGCTCTGATCATGTAGCTTCTTCCTCCTTCCTTCCTTTCTTCTTTTCTCTCTTCCTTCCTTCCTTCTTCCATTGCTTATTACAACACATATAATAAGAGGTACCATTTCCACCATCTTTCAGGGCATGGGGCAGGAGCGTCCGCTGCATTTACGCTACTGAGCCACCAAGCCCAACAACCTCCAGAACTTTCCTTTTCCTAAACTGTAACTCTGTCCTCATGAAGCATCTTCGTGTTTTTGAAAAGCTGGTAGAACACTGAGATGACATCACAGTGACACATGGAAACATTTGGAGCCGTGCCTCGTGGGAGGTCAGCCCTCAGGGCAGGCAGGCGGGCTTCAGGCCAAGAGGACGGGCTCGCAGACCGACCTCCTGCCCTGGGAGCTGCACCGGCTCGTCGCTGGGTCTACGGCACGTCCCGCAGGGACCACGTGGAGGAGGAGGACCCTGCGTGTCACCTGTGTCTTCCTTTCTGGTCCTCCAAGCAGACCCATTTGGGGTGGGGACACATTGTCACTCACGGCCCAAGGCCGGTACTTAAAAAACTCATCTTACAAGTGTGGCTATTGCCAAGTTGCCCAGAGAAATTATCTTTGAGCAAAAGGGAAAAGTATTTGTCCCTCCTGGTGTGCTGATGGTTCTCCAGAGTAAACAGCATCATCCTTCCAAAAATAGCCCCCTTTGCACTGGGTCAGAGGTATTTACACTCAGCCAGAGCCGTGAAGAGCCAGGAGCCATGCCGACTGTGCCCGCAGAGGGCCTTTCCCGTGTGCCCTCTAGCCCAGATAAATTATCTTTGAGCAAAAGGGAAAAGTATTTGTCCCTCCTGGTGTGCTGATGGTTCTCCAGAGTAAACAGCATCATCCTTCCAAAAATAGCCCCCTTTGCACTGGGTCAGAGGTATTTACACTCAGCCAGAGCCGTGAAGAGCCAGGAGCCATGCCGACTGTGCCCGCAGAGGGCCTTTCCCGTGTGCCCTCTGGAGAAGCCTCCAGGAGGAAGGATGGAGCCTCTGGAGTCGAGAGGGGACACCTGTCCGGGCCGAGGCTGGCACGAGGGGAGGGGCCGGCCGGTGGTCTGGGCCTGGACTGGGTGGGCTCGCTGGCAGCCCAGATGCCACAGGCCCTGCTTCTCAGGGAAGGAGGCAGGCACGCAGCGAGGGCGGGTTATGTCTGGGGAGTGAAAAACATTTAGAAATTATTTTCTGAAGCATAACTCCAGCGTTTCCTGTTTTTATGATCTAGAATTGCCTCGGGAGCCTTTAGGGTCAGCGAACCCCCGGGGAGGCGCGAGGACCACGTGCAGACATTGCGGTTGGCAGCCAGAGCGCTGACGCAGCAGCGTGCCCACGGCCCTGGCACTGAGAACAGCTGTCCCAAGGGGCAGGCGTGGTGCAGGCGGAGAGGGGCGGAGAGGGACAGGAAGGCCTGCTGGGGATCGGCCACCTCACTCTCTTGCTGAGGCCTCAAGAGGTCAGGTTCCTGGAGCTGAGATAACTCATGCAAGGACACACGGCTGAGTCTGTCAAGGCCCTTTCTCCAGACTCCACAGACCACAGTCTCAAACCTCCTGCAGCTGCGAAGACAGTCCAGGCCCTCTGACTGCTTCCTTCGGGAAGAAGGACACTGTGCTAGTCAGGGTTCTCCAAAGGATCGGAGCCGAAAGGACGGACATGAGTCTCTCTATTGTCTCTCATCATCTGTCCTCTGTCGTGATCTATTAGCTGTCTATCATCTATCCATCTATCATCTGCCTATCCGCCTATCATGTATTTGTTACCTCTCTGTCTTTCATCCATCTATCATCTATCTGTTATCCGTCTATATCTGCCATGTGTGTATTACCTATCTGTTAGTCATCTGTTTACCATCTAGCCACTCATCGATCACGCATTTATTGTCCATCTGTGTCCACGAGAGAGGGGTTTACTATAAGGAACTGGCTCACACAATCTTGGAGGCTGGCAGCCAAGACCCCAGTTGATGAGGGGAGATCCAGGAGAGCTGATGGTGAGGCCGCAGGTCCAAGTCAGAAGGCATGAGAGCCAGGAAAGCTGGCGGAGTAAATTCTCACCCAAGGCAAAGCTGAAGACAGGAAAAGACCAGGGCCACAGGCAGAGAGTGAATTCTCTCTAATCCAGACTTTCTGTATGGATTGATCCAGACTGATTGTATGAGGCCCACCCACACTGGGGGGTGGGGCAATCTCCTTTACTCAGCCTACTGAATCAAATATTGATCTCATCCTCAAACACTCTAGCAGACACACCCAGAATCACATATGACCAAATATCTGGACACTTGGTGGCCCAGACAAGTTAATACAAAAATCAGAGTACTGATTGTAATAGAATTTTAGATAAATCATTTCCAGGAGAAATATGTTCAGTCACTAAGTCGTGTCCTACTCTTTGTGACCCAGTGGCCTGCAGCACCCCAGGCTTCCCTGTCCTTCACCATCTCCCAGAGCTTGCTCAAACCCATGTCCATCGAGTAGATGCTGCCATCCGACCATCTCGTCCTCTGTCACCCCAAGAAGACACAGACATGAAGAAAGTTACAGGAAAATATAATTTGAAAGTTTTAGCAATGATATTTTACATCCACATAATAATAAAATGATAAACTTTATATGCAATCCTAAGAGACTTTACGTAGATATGTAGTTTCGAGGTCAATTCCCATTTAGCAGATGGAGATGCTGAGGTCCAGAGAGAATGAGCGACTTCCATAAGGTCATAAATGGAAGAGCAAGGGGCAAGTAGCACCAGAGCACCACGTCGTCTGAAAGTTCAGTTCTTTCTGTAATAATGACTGCTTCTGAGAAGACCTGGCTGATGCCATTTTAAATTCAGATGGATCCAGAAGGTAACCATCAGTAGCTAAATTAATGTTTTGTTAGTCTAAAAACCTTGAAAAAAATTTAAATCAAATTTTTTTTAAGTTGCTACTTGGTGTGAAAGTGAAAGTGTTAGTCGCTCAGTTTTGTCTGACTCTTTGAGACCCCATGGACTATAGCCTGCCGGGCTCCTCTGTCCATGGGATTCTCTAGGCAAGAATCCTGGAGTGGGTTGCCATTCTCTTCTCCAAGGTATCTTCCAATCCAGGATTCAAACCCAGGTCTCCCGCATTGCAGGCAGATTCTTTACCATCTGAGCCACCAGGGAAATGCATTGCTTGGTGTACTTAGATTTTAAAATATCAAACTCTTTCCAAAATAAAGTCTGTGTGAGCCTCAGATGCTCTGAATAATTTTTGCAATCTCAAGCATATAACGCCTAACACAGATTTTAGCTGTGGAGCGCCAAGGAGAGGGAAAATGGTTGAGAAGGTTGAAAGAGTGAGGAGTGAGGCAAGAGCCTAGAAAACTGTCATTTTATTGGACAAAGAGTATGACTGGGCTTCATGCTGTCTGATGACTGCTGTGTATCTTCGTTCAGCGAGCCTGCAGTCCCCTGAAGGGCAGGAGGAACTCTCTGGATGGAGTGCTTCTCTGGGTGGAGTGCTGCTTACGCTCCTGGGGGAACTTGGTGATCGGTGGTGGGAGGGGTGGGCATCCGGGAACTTTGCTGAACAGGACCCCCAGTCCTCCTAGCTGAGTGCCAGGACAATGACCCTACTGTGTGAGAGCCAGCGCCAGACAGGCTTCCCAGGAGACCCCAGTGTCAGATGGAGGTCCTGAGGGACAGCAATGAAGTGCCAAGGCTGCAGGGGAGGGCAGGCGGGGGAGGGCCACGTTAGGAGGGATGGGTAACAGTTAGAGGGGTCCAGATGTTTTCATTACTTTAAATTTTGCTTCCAGCATCGTGTTGGCAAATAGATTAGTGATGCTAGTTATGCTCGTGCTTAACCTTTAACCTGCTGTGTAACTCATCGTGTCTACCTCTGGCCTGGACCTCCCTCTGAGACCCAGGCCCGTGTATCCCACTGCCCGCTTGACATTTCCTCTGAGATGTTCCAGAGCAGCTCAGTTCTGACGGGTCCGAAACCAAAGGCAGTTTTTCCCTTGAAAGCCTGGTGCTTGCTCGGCTCATTATCCCAATGACAGGTGCCACCAGCCAGACACTGGGGTGCATGTGAGCAGCCTGGGGTCACCTCCAGCCCTCCCCTGCCTTCCCCCTACACCCTCTGCGCCCGTGTCCAGGCCCCCGAGATCCCCCCTCAGGCCACTGCAGTCACCGTTCTGCCTGCATCCCTGCTGGCTGTTTGGGGTGAGTTCCCACCCCAAACTAGCTGAAACAGCCTTGTTCAAAACCACATCACTGGCTTCCCTCCGCCTTAGGGGAGCGTGTGGGCCATGTGGTCTCCCATACCCCGGCATGGCTGAGCCAGACGTCCTCAGCACGCCAGGCTTCTGCCCAAGCCTTGTGCTCCGGCCCCCCAACAGGTGCCCGTGCCCGCCGTGACAGACCCAGCTGCCCCACCCTGACCAGGCCCTTGTTCTGCCTCAATCTCTGTGAAAGTGAAAGCCACTCAGTCATGTCCAACTCTTGACCCCATGGATGGTAGCCCGCCAGTCTCCTCTGTTCATGAAATTCTCCAGGCGAGAACACTGGAGTGGGTAGCTGTTCCCTTCTCCAGGGGGTCATCCCAACCCAGGGACTGAACGCCGGTCTCCTGAATTGCAGGCGGATTCATTCTCAGCTGTGCTACCAGGGAAGCCCCTTCGTCTCTGCCTGTGTGCTCTTTCCTCCCTGCTCTGCCTGGTGACCGCCCCCCACATCCTTCACACCTTGCCAGGCCCAGGCTTCTTCAGGAGTCCTTTCCTCTCGACCGCACTGGGCCCAGCCCCGCAGGAGGCCCGCAGAGTTCTGTCTGAAGGTTTTCACAAATTGCAGTTGAACAGGTAGCCGTGAGATCGCTGCACGGCTGTCTCCACCCCCGAATAGGCAGGGACCGTTTCTGGTTTTATTCTTTTGATTTGAAGTGAATCCTAATTGAGCAAGAAATGGCCACCACTTCTATAAGAGGCCCGACGGCCTAGGCCAGGGTGGAACCAAGTCACCGCCGCCCACTATCTGCTGTTGGCTCTCCTTTAAACAAGAAAAGACATAGGGAGAGGGCTGTGCTAAGAACTTCCTGAAGATTGCAAACCTTAAAGATTATGCTCAAAAGTTTCTGGCAAATGAATCTGTAATATCATGAATCAAATTTGATTCTGCAGAAATTAACTTAGAAACTGTTTCATCAGACCTCTCACTTTCCCCCTTTCCATCAGTTTCGGGAGAGGACAGACCAAGTGCGTGGTGCGTACGTTAATTTCCTGATTTTCTAGTGATCCATCTCCTTTCTTACTTTTTATACTATCCTGTTGGTGGTGGCTATCTCTGCACAATTGAATTTTCCTTGGCTCCCCTCCAAGATGAAACATCCTCACAAGTTTGGAGGACCCAGGTTGGAGGAAAACTTTGAAATATCTTGGGATCCAAGGCAACTGAACAGTGCCACATCCATCTCACAGTTCTTCACGATTTGTGCTGGTTTTCACCAAAGTATTTCAAGTTACACACCTGAAGGCTAGTGAAGAAGCAGTAAGTTGAACAATGGGTTGGCGAGCATTTCATTTTCCCAGTTTGCTAGAGATGAAAATTAATCTCCATTGAGAGGCATTCAGCAAGCGGAAGTTTGAGCTTGGGGTAAATCTGCTTGATTTGCGAGTATTTGTTGGCGCTTTCAACCCTATCTGCATTAACATTCTTAAATTACACAAAATTTACAAAGGCAGTGGAGACAAGACGTGCTGGTCCTCCGCGGGGACTTCGGTGATACTGTAAATCAGCCGCTCTAGCTCTCAGGGCCAACCAGACCTCTTGGCCTTTGGATTTTCGGAACATAATTCAGTCTCAGCTCGGGTTCATCTATGTGTCTTCTTCCCAGAAGAGCAGGAAAGGCATTCTGAGAGTTTTCGGATCACAGTTTATTAAAGTTCTTAAATCATCTCAAAAGGGGAAATATGACCCGAGTAAAACAAGTAAATTTTTTAAAAAATGGCCATCAGAACAAAGCCTGGTGTTTTAAACTGTACAATTAATGGTGATTTTGGCTGCGAGGAGCCCAGAGAACTGTTTCAGGCTTCTGTGGGGTTGAGTCACATTCTAATGGCCATGTACTTATATGTATACTATGAGTATGAATAATAAGAAACACATCTGTACGTTGTCCACATAATGCAATATTAGAAACTTGAGGCCAGCTTTCAACAGCTGAAGCATAAGCTCTGATGATTTTCTTGTATATTAGAATCATTCTGAATCAGCAGCTTGATGAGATGGTCAGTTTGGACAATCTGGGCCCCAGGGTGGTGTCTTGGGTCTGATGTGTCTGCTTTGGCTGTCTGCGTATTTCCACGGCAGTGGACGATCGCCAGAGGAGAACGGGGGAAAGGCCCGCCATGCACGTACGCCTCCTCTTTGGGCAGGTGTTTAAATCTGCGCTGCTAAGAACTTGCCTTTCCTGTGTTGAGGGAGTGACTTTAGAAGGTCTGACATTTTTCCTCTTCATTCCTGAAAGCCAGACAGCACGGGGACCCCGTGAGCCCCTGATGGCAATTGAGGGATGAAAGGTCTTAATTGACAAAAGAGCCCCTTGGCTAAATGCTTGTCTTTGTAGAACTTGTCAAAAGTGTTCAGTTTCAAGCCAAAAAGCTGCCAGAAGGAAGGCCGATCACTGATGACAGAAAGATTAGGAGAGCACAGGTCTGCTGGGCGCACAAATGCACAGAATGAGGCAGAAGGCGGGGTCAGCGGAGGGCAGCTAACCCACAGGGATCCTCACGGGGAGAACCTGGGACCCGGCGTCCACCTCCCACACGACAAGCGGCGACTTGTCTCTTCCCTAAGAAGCTGAAATCACAAGCTCCAGGTGTGTTTCTAACTCTGTCTTTTTGCTCATCGTGCGTCTACACTGTCAGACTTTGGAGAAAATCGAGGCATAAAACAAGCAAGCAACTGCCCAGGTCATTTGCTGGATGAACCCTCTTGGGCAGGGGGCGGGGGGCCTGCTATATTCCAGGGACAAACACACACACACACACACACACACACACACAGATTCAGCCCGTTGTGGGGGTTTTTCTGCAGGCTATGGATTACCTCCCAGAAAAGTTCCATCTTTGCTGAGTTCTATACAGGGCTATAAATAAGCTATTTTAGTCTCGCTGAGAAAATGGGCAGTTAAGACATGTGAATGGTCCAGACGACAGGCCTTGGTGGTGGCGGTTCTGGTTTGTTCCTGGCTGTCAAGGGCAGTTGTGCGAAGCTCTGAGTCAGATACAGAAGGGTGGGGACCTTTCCCCTGGACTTTCCTGCAGACACACCCCCTGTGGTGCTGGATGAAGGAACAGACTTCAGTCCATCCATCCTGGGACTTCCTATAAGCTCTGATCACCCAAAAAAGAAGCTGGCGTTTGGCCAAGGAGGCATTTTGAGCATTTCCGTTTTCTCCAAAACTGTTGGGATTTCTATCTGCATCAATACCTGTTCCACACTGCCCTACGCAGTGAGGGAAATGTCGTCTTAACGTCCTCCACTTCCAAAGCTCTGCTGGGCAGGATGACAGAAGCAGAGGATCCAGAGAGGCTGGGCTGGGCTGCCTTCCAGTTTCCGGGGGGAGAGGGATGGGTGGGCAGGGAGACGGACTGAAGGGGTCTTTTTGATGAGCTTGGAGAGAGTTTTTGGAGAAGCTGACATGGAGCCGTGAAAAGACGTGAAAGAGAGAAAAAGAGCGATTGGGAAGAAGACTTTCTGGAGTCCTTTGCTTTTATTTCTGTTTGTTTCTTTTTGATTAATAGAGTCCCCTTTTGCATTTTACAGAGACCCCAGGAAAATCTATTTTAATTGCTTTTCTAATGAAGAAACCTGGGATGTCAGACAGTGTTTCTTTGCATCTAACATCTTGCCAAGAGTGGCTGGCAGCACGTCGGGCTTATGTGGGTGACGGAGGACGAAACAAAAGCCCTGCCCGCAGGGGGCTGGGCGTCAGCACTCAGGGGCACCTGCGTGGAGACCCAAACGCCCAGGGGTCTGTGCCCGGCTGTGCTGAGCGAATGCACGAGTCTGACGTGTCAGCCGCGGAGACACCCAGGGTCCTGCTGCGATGCCCATCAGACCGAGAACGCGGGTCAGGGCTCCAGCAGCACTGCCTCAAACCAGGGGCTCTGAACATCACCACGGTCCCTCGTGCCTGGCGGGCGCACTGTTTGCAAGTAAGAAGGCTTGTTTCAAAACTGTCGTGTAATCAGGACAGGACAAAGACTTTAACAGTAGAAAATACAATTTTCCTTTTTCTTTCTTTCTTTCTTTTTTTTAATGCCACTATTTTCAAAAACAAAAGGGAGCAAAGCCGTCAGCTAGAAGTGAAACGGTCAGCGTCTGCCTGGTAATCCTCCATCTGTGCCACAGTGATTTTTACCAGCAATTTTTAAAATCCTGTCATAAGCAGAAAACAGATCTGGTCACGAAAGTAAACTCCGCTTCCTGCCAGTGACTGAACGCAGCTTCCAGGTTTATAAACTCCGAGGCCACTCACGTCGCGCTGGCTGTTGAGCCGGGGCGAGGTTTGGCTTTCAGAGATGTTTACAATATTTTTCAAGTTTTGTAATAAGCGAGTGTCCAGTGAAACTCACCATGTGGACAGCAGGAAGGGGCAGCCTGGCAGTCTTACTCTCTGTCCCCGGCGTCGGGGGCTGCCCTGCCAGCCCGAGAGAGAGGCTTAGACAGTACCCGAGGGGCATGGCGGTGCTGAGATAGAAGCTGTGGACAGCCGTTGTCTGCAGGGTCAGCGTGCCAGGGCTGAGAACTCATCCTTTCTCAAACTCTAGCAGGTTAAAGGTTTGCATGCGCCGTGGGCAGGAAGCCTGCCATTTCTGGAAATATGAGGAAAAGGTATAGATCTGTATCTCCTGTCTGTTTTCATGGAGTGTGAATTCACCCTGCTCAAATTATTTTGTTTGAAGTTGGTCCGAGAACCTGGGTTGGCAAGGAGCAGCCAGGTCTGTAGAAAGACTCAGTCATTCCAGTTTCCTGCAGCCTGGTGACCCCCCGGCCCCAAAGTGGCTGCCACTCACCCTCAACTGCCATCACCAAGACGTGCCGGGCTACCCTTCCTGGAAGCTGCCCCCAGGCCCCTGGCATCTGGAGGCCCCAAGACCTTGGCTATGAGGAGGAGGCTCTGCTGGGAGTGGAGGGTTGGCTGCAGACACGGGACGTGGAAACCCCTGGGGTCTAGACGTAATCAGACACCGTCTGCAGAGCTCCAGGCCTTTCTGTTCGGCAACAGAGCCCCCTGTCCGTTCTGCGGTGCCTCCAGGGCCGAGGCCTCAAGCTCTCCGGCAGCCCCTCTTCACTCAAGCCTGCACGTGGGCTTTTTTTAACCAGCTTCAGTACAATAATGGCAGGGAGGTAGAGGAGGAAGGAGACGTGCTGGCTGCGTGCAGGCCCCACCCCACCCCCCTCCCCAGGCCTTCCTGACCCTTGCAGTCCAGGTCTCTCTGGGTGCTGGTTGGCGGGTGTTTCGCCCTTCCTCCATCCGAGTTGTGTTCAACTTGCTGTACTCCTTGCTGAAGTCAGTGAAAATTAAGATCTAAGATGCCATGAATATTAGTTAGGCATGTGTTTGACTCAGTGCAATACAAAACCTGAAGATGTTTAAAAACTGAGGATATTATCTGTGTCAGTTAATGAGAAATCTTAGTGTGGTCGAAACCAGGCTACTCCCCAGGCTCCATCTACCTTCCTGCTCTGGTATCTTCTCTGCAGGTATGCTTCAGCCTCGTGGTGGCGAGATAGCTGCTGCACCTCCAGGCCCTGTATTCCAGGCAGGAAGAAAGGTGAGTGAAGGGGAAAGGGTGAAACCCTGAAACTGAAGGGGAAAGGGTGAAACCCTGAAACAGCCAGACCTACCAGATCTTTCCTCTTTAAAAAGCTTTGCGGGACACTCTGTCCTTAGAGGCCTACGGACCTCTCGTAGCCCAGAACGGGCTCTTTTATCTGCCCTTCGCTGCGTAAACTCTATAGCTTCTGTGTTAGAGGAAGGGGACCATGAAGACTTTTGAGTAGTTTTGTGAGGACTTTCACACTGTTCAAGATAATCCATAGGAAACACATACCTTGATTCCAGCTCGTAAGTGGTAAGTTGAGAGTCAGGAATCTCGTGTGAGCCTGGTGACCACCTGTGTGAGCTGCTCTGAGCCGGGACAGCGGCAGCCTAAACTGTGTCCCCGGCCTGATGCTGTAGTGCCTCTTGTTCCCCCAAATCGTTACTATGAACGAGTCAGAAGGGTTTAACCAGAACACCTGCCTAGCCGGGGCCTTGAGCCTACTATTAACAGACTCCTGCAGGTGTCTTCTCGTATATCTCTCCACCCGTCAAAACCCCATCAAGACGTAAAACAGGAAAGTCCCTGATTTCCCCCTTCACAGGCAGACAGCTTCTCTTCCAGCTTTTGACTTGGCCTGTTCAAGGCCTTTAGATAAGTGGAGTCACACAGTAGATCTTCTTTTGGGTAAATGAAAACTCAGGATGACATTTTTGAGAATCACCCAGGTGTATCATTGCAAAAGCTAATTTATCTCACTCATTGTATGAGACCAAAACAAACTCTGGATCCCAGTTGGGTTCAAGTAACCTATTATATTTTTGAGGGTTATTTATTCTTTTTTTTTTTTTTTTCCTGAGGAGCCAGATGAAACTCTGGGCTTTTATCAGAAGCAGAATATTATCCCTATCCAAAATGAAATTACACAAATTCATACATATGGTAAAGATCCTAACTGCCTCTTAAATGAGACAAATTTTCAGCAGAAAGGCCAAAAACAAACTGGTTCTAGTCCTCTAAATTAAAAAAAAATTTTTATGGGGAAAAAAATCATTTTTGTTTTAAAGAATAGTTTTAAAAAAGTCCCTCTTCCAGGCCATAGGGTTTCCTTTGTCCAATCAGGTTGGAGTATGCCAGGAGAGACGTCAGCTTGCTTAGAAGTCACTATCTGATGAAGAAGAAACAAGAATCCTTTTTCTGAAATCTCTATAGACCGCAAAGAACTTTAAAGCTATCAGAGCAATGCTGCCCTTCTCTATGGCAAAGAATGCAATCTCCTGGAAATCAAGATCTTTATTTCATAAGAAGGAATGTGGGTTTGGGAACTTTGAAATGACTCATTTTAGATTTCTTGTCTCTGAGAGATATAAATTAGCAGCAGCAAGATCTTATGGCCCTTTGAATGCTTCAGCCCTTGAATTGTAAATTAAAGTTTGTTTAGCCAGTCGGTGGGGCTTAACCGTACCAGAAAGAGCTGTTAAATATTTTATGGTGTCTGAATGCGTTTGCAACCCTGGGCACCATTCCTGTCCCCTGACACATTTTTGTTCAAGTGAGAAAGGGAACGACAGAATGCACATAAAAATACTCCCAGTTAACAGAAGTTTAAATGAATTAAAGCAAGAAAGAACGCACATGTTTGCATTTAGGCATGGTATAGGGCCAATTTTTTCATGAAGAGCGCCTTATTACTTCTGCTCTAAGCGATGCTCTGACTGTTCAGCGTTTGACAAGGGGAATTTCCCTCCCTGCTCTCCTTCCCCGATAGTATATATTAAACTAATTGCTTTATTTTAACAAGAGGGACCCTGTTTCCCCCAGCCATCCTCCTGACCCCCAGCTTGAACTTCAGCTCCGAGGATCTTTGCCGAGAGATAATTGCGCCATCGATATGATTTAAGGCACTTTCGCTCTAGTGCGTGAAGTCTTCTCTGTCTCCAGAAACATTTTTAACTCTCAAAGGGTCAGATTCCCATCCTGCATAATTCTTGGAGAGTCATATAAAAAATTTGGCCCAGAGTTTCCTTATCATTTATAATTTTCAAAATGCTCTCAGAGTCACGGACCTATCTAGTGTTCCAGAGATGAACAATTTGCTGTTTTTCAAGAATAAAAATTCTCCAAAGAGTAATGTTAGGGAGCCAATAAGATTAAGACTGTCACAGGGAAACTGTGAATAATGCGCCTGCCAGAGTCTACAGCGCCCGCCTCTCAGGCCTCTGTGTATAAACCATGCTTCAGCTTCTCCTTAAAAAGCACTCAAGGTCGAAGTGAACACACATGGAAAACTGGCATGTGGTGAGGGGTGGGCCGTCCTGCCGTGGATGGAGAGATGGAGGGGGCGCCCCTCTGAAGGCCCCACCCCCGTGGATGGAGAGATGGAGGGGGCGCCCCTCTGAAGGCCCCCATCCTCAAGACTCAAGATTCTCCTTCTCTGGGAAGCTCCCCCGCCCCACATGCCCTGAAGTCGCAGTCCTGCAGCTGGTGGTCCCTGTTCCTTCCCACCTCCTCCTTTTCCTGGCAAGATGCTTTCTGCACTTGTGTATCACACACGCACACACAGGCACACACACAACACCTAAAGCAAACGTGCAAGCCCCACGTACACCCAGCTTCTACAGGCAGACACACATTCACACACACTTTCAGAACGAGCAGCTTTAATTCACTTACATTCTCTCTGGTCCTTTCTCCTTGAGGAGACCCTTGCTCTCTTGGTCTGGGCCAGGGCAAGCACTAAGACTGCCTCTTCTGGAAGGTATTGGGTCCATCAGCAACGCAAATATCCTGTATCTCCAGGTAACTTCCGCAGGACCAGGGCTCAGCAGCATCATTCTGTAAAGGCCAGAGAATGAGTTTTATAATAATAATACTTTAGACCTTGTGGGCTACGTGGTCTCTGCCTCAACTATTCAACTGCAAAGAGGCCACATCCACAGGCAAACAAGTGGTATGGCCATGTTCCAATAAAACTTTATTCAAGGACATTAAAATTTGCATTTCATCTAATTTTGACATGAAATATTATTCTTCTCATTTTTCAAAACCATTTGCAACTGTAAAAGTGACTCTTAGCTCACAGGCTATAAATAAACAGACACTGGGCTAGACTAGACCCAATGCCAGCAGCTTACTGAACCCTGTACTTTCCAGAGTATAAATTCTAAGGACTGGGCTTTTCAGGTTTGTAATTCTGGAGCCTTAAGTACCATGACAGGTACTTAATAAGTACTTGTTTAATAAAAAAAAGTAAACTAAGTAATTTCTTCTGAATCTGTAATATAAATTTAATGTGTACTTAGTAATATGTATTATAACATAACAATAATAATAGATGGTATTGTTTAAATATAATACTATAAACTTATATTTGCCTGGTTCTTTACAGCTGGACAAATACTTTCACAAACCCCATTTGTTTAGCTTGAGTGCCTGTGATGTCTGCAGGGAACGCAAATCTGTGTGACAGACGATGGAATTTATCACCGAGTGCATTGTTGCCTTTGTTAGCACGTCATGAAAACACTGCTTTTTAATTTTTTTTCTCCAAATAATTACACTGTAGAAAATGCCTTCCTGCTTTTTGTTTTTAACTTTCATTACTGTCTGAGAAGTTTTAGGTGACTTTTTGACACATTATCACA
Source organism: Connochaetes taurinus (assembly GCA_006408615.1). Taxonomy (NCBI): domain Eukaryota; kingdom Metazoa; phylum Chordata; class Mammalia; order Artiodactyla; family Bovidae; genus Connochaetes; species Connochaetes taurinus. The sequence continues at coordinate 680,626 of SJXO01001473.1, forward strand.
TTTCAGCTTCTCGGGGACTTTGGTTCACATATAGGAAGAGAGCAAACTCCCTCAGTGTTCACAGACAAGAGGTCGGTGTGGACTCTGGACGAGCTTCCTGCAGGGGGTCCTCTCTGAAGGAAGAGGAGGCTGTCCACGGCGGCAGGTGAGCCCGAGGGGACAGATGGTGGCTGAGCCGGCTGTGCAGGGGTGTAGCAGGAAGGGCAGATGGCCGCCGAGCCCGGATCTCTTCCCCGTCCTTCTCAGCCCACACCGTGCCCAGGTAGGTTGGCATCCAGTGGGTATGATCACTGGACAACACCCGTGGGACCAGAGGGTGGGGCAGAGAGAGGGCAGACGCTCATGCGCCTGCTCGGGGCCTGCAGTCCTGGGTCCCACAGGAGCACCCCTGACTTTCCCTCCAGTCGAGAGTGGTGATGGTTTTCTCTGTTGCTGCTGGGCCACCTGACCACCCCTAGCCTGGACTTCCCTGGTGGCTCAGTGGTAAGAATCCACCTGCAGCGCAGGAGACACACGTTCGATCCCTGGGTCGGGAAGATCCCTGGAGTAGGGGATGGCAACCCTTTTCAGAGGAGCCTGGCAGGCTATAGTCCACGTGGTTGCAGAGAGTCGGACACAACCAGGTGACTAACACTAACTAACTTGCCCAAACTTCTGTAAATAACCTCTTCGTTAAAAGCTTTCCAGGTGAGCCATCTGCTTCCTGTGTGGAGCCTGGCTGACCGAGGCATCTACGGGGTCTGCCTGGGGGATACAGGAAACTCAGTAGTTGGGAGCCCCAACTCAGAGCCGTCACTTCAGAAATGTCTCCTGCTAACCCTCCTCTTGGGGTCACAACTCTGGGTATTTCTTTTGACTCCACGAGCACCCTCGCCCACATTGCATATGAATGGCCATGGTCCCGCTCTCCGCAGGGCGGGCGTGAGGAGCGGGCCTGTGGCACCCTCTCTCCTGAGACTCGATTGCCTTCGGCACTGAGGTCAGCCCCTGCAGCGAGGGGAGCAGCAGGGGCGGGGAGGAGAGCTGGGACCTCCTTCCTGGACGGGGCTTCCCTGGCAGCTCAGTGGTAAAGAACCTGCCTGCAGTGCAGGAGACCCAGGGTCGATTCCTGGGTCGGGAAGATCCCCTGGAGGAGGGCATGGCAACCCACTCCAGTACTCTTGCCTGGAGCATCCCATGGACAGAGGAGCCTGGTGGGCTACAGTCCATGGGGTCGCAGAGTCAGACACGGCTTAGTGACTAAACCAACCACCGCTGCCTGGACGGAGCCTGCAAGGACCAGGGTGCGGCAGGGGGCAGTCAGCAAAGGAAGGGGCTGCACCCTCCAGGAGCTCAGAGCTGGAATCCCTGACCACAGCCCGTGTCTATGTGCCCGTGTTTTCAGCACCACGTATGAGCCCGTTGCTGTTTCATATTTGCAATTCTCCCCTCATCATTTCAGTCCTTTTTTAAAACTGAAGGAGAGTTGACTTGATTGGCAATGTTGTGTTGATTTCTGCTGTATATCAAAGTGACTCAGTTACACACACACATACATTCCTTTTATATTCTTTTCCATTTTGATTTATTACTGGACTCTGAATATAGTTCCCTGGGCTATACAGAGGGACATTCCAATGGATTTTGATGTGAGTTTTGCTAAAACCAATGCTTTTATTTCCTTATTGTTATTACTGTTTTCCTATTGAAAAAATTTTTTTCATTTGTTTTTAGCTGATATTCTGCTATCTTGATTTTGATTTTTCAGTAACAGAAGGATTTAAAGGTTTAAAAATATTTCTAGATGGTAGGTTTGTTTCCTAGTTTCTACTTTTATCATTAATTTTTCATTTTATTGCTTTATGTTCAGAAAAGGTTATTTTTGCTTTTTTAAAGATGTGAATGGAGGTCTTCTTTCTGGCTGACTAGAGTCCATTTTTGTGACTATTAATAAATCATTTTAAAAGCAGTTCTTCTCTGATCTCAGGGCACAGAGTGTGGTGCACGGTGTGCACCTCGTTGCGTGACTGTGTGCCGTTTGGGCTTCTCCTGTGACCGTGTGTGTCTGCACACGTCCCACTTCTCACCCTTCAGAGTTTTCTGCTCAGTTACTGTTTTGTTTTTACCTTCATTCTGTGCAACTCTTTCCCATCTCACATTTTGCAAAGGCAACAAAACCCACGTCTGACAGGCCTCCTATCTCTGCAGATCAGATGAGCTCAGAGCAGTGTCTTGGCCCTGACACGTTCTGCAGAGGCGCAGGCCAGGCTTGGAAAGCCCAGCGGGGAGTCTGGAAGGAGAGAGGGACGTGTCATAACAGTCGGCACGACTGAGACTGGCGCATCTTTGGCCTGGGATCCGTCGGCTGAACTTTCTTATTCGGTGGGTGTGTATCAGCACAAGACCTCGGAACTCTTACCTGCACAGCGGCCAAGGAGGGCCGGGTGGTTCTATGAATGAGTGAATGAATGTCCTCTTAAAGCTTATATCGCAGACAATTAAAAATACATAAAATATATGACTGTCAGACAGTAATTGGCACTAGACCAAAAATTAAACTGGGAAAGAGGATAGTTATGAGGAACAAGGTTTTTATAGCATCAGAAAATGGGAGAAAACATTTGCAAGCCACACATTTGATAAGGAGATACTATCCAATATATGTAAGGAACTCAAACAACTCAATAGTGAAAAACCAAGTAACCCAATTTAAAAATAGACAAAGGACTTGAATGGACATTTTTTTCAAAGAAGACATACAGATGGTTAAAAGATACATGAACCGATGCCCAACATCACTCATTGTCAGGGAGAAGCAAATCAAAACCATGAAGAGGTATCACCTCACACCTGTTACAGTGACTGCTGAAAAAAAAGACAAAAAAAAAAAAAAATGTTGGTGAGGGTATGGAACAGAGGGAGCCCCATGCTCGGTTCGTGGGACAGAGCTTGGTGCAGCCATCCACCTCACTCCCTTTAAACTTCTGTTTGTTTCTTTGCATTTTTCCAGACTTTTTAAATGTAAATACTAACAAATGCAACTATATACGTTTAATCTCTCCTTTCATTGTTACACAAAATGATTAGACAATACCCTCAGCTTTTCCACCTTGCTTTTTACACAAAATTATGGATCTGGAGATTTTTGCATACCATTAGATAGAAAGAGTCCTCATCGTTTTCTAATAATTGCATGTTCCATACTGTAAATAACTTCCACTAATGGAAATCGGAGTGTGTCCAGTGTTGTGCTACTGTAAGCAGTGTTGCAGTGGAAAGTCTGGTTTCTGTGTTATTTTGCAGGTGTGCAAGTCTATAGGGTAAAGTTAGAGAAGGGAAGTAATGGGTTAAAGGGTAATACGCATGGTAAGTCTGGCGATCATTGACAGACCATACATAGCAGAGCCCGGAGGAACACTCACTCCCACCCGCAAGGCATGAGGGTCTTCTTTTCCTGAAGCCTCCCAACGGAAGGTGCTAACAACTGTCAGAGTTTTGCCAACGTGAGGGATGAAAAGCGACATCACAATATAGTTTTAATTTGCATTTTTCTTCCTCTAAATACAATGAGCATCTCTTTCTGTCTTTCGTATTTCGTAATTTTAAGATGTAATTATCGTCTTTTCCTTTGCCCATTTTTCTCTTGGATTGTTGGTCTGCACTCTGTGTTTTTAAGCCAACTGAAAAATGTTAAATGCTGTACATTATTTTGGATCTAAAAATCCCATCGCATTTTTAATGTTGTAAAACTTACAATAACCCTTCCATTTTAATAAGAGTAAATATGTGTTATTATACTACAAAATAGTTTCTTTGTTCAGAGTCTGAAATTAGAAATTTCAAACATGGCTCATATGGATGTGTGTGCATGTAATGATGGCCTTCTTATAAAGTCATGTGAGGCCATAAAACTTTTCTCCAAAAAGGGAACCAACCTCAAATGAGTTCTCTGGAATAGAGCTATGCTGAAGCTTAGAAATAAGGTCTCAGATTAGTCCAAGCATTTCTCCCACTAACGGGATAACATTTCTAATTACATTTCTAATTATTTTAAGCCCGTTTGTTGAACAGATTCCAGCCTAAATCATTAATATCAAACCAGATTCCTGCAGTGGCTGCTTGAATGTGTATTGCATTTATATTGAACTCCATTTTATTAATAATTTTTAAAAGAATAATAGACATTATGAAATAAAGTGTCAGAGCTTGTCCTCTTGTCTAATCCCCTCATTTTATGTAGGCCTTTAATAGGGACTTTGATTCTCACCCTCCCTCTTGATTTTTCCTTGCCGTTTAAAATGAATTCAGTACTGACCGTAACACCTGGTCACAGGTGAGTCCACACAGCGCCCGTGCGGCCTGATGCCCCTCACACCTCGGTGCACATGAGGTCGTCCTTGTTTAGTTGTTGGCTATTCCAAATCTCAGGGGTCACTAGAGAAAATCCTCTGGGACTGTAACAGTTCTATTTTTCTCAGTTAGTAGGCTTCAGTTTCTCCATGGGTTCCTTAAGGATTTTTGACTAGAAGCCTTCTAAGTTCCCCAAAGAGCCAACCATTGCTGAGTTTGGGAGGGGAAAGGAGGGTGGGTGATGGATTCTCCACTTTCTCTGGGGAAAGCACTGCCCTGTTTGGGGGCAAAGTTAATATTTCTACATAGCTTTGTTACATTCTATTTCCTGAGGTCATAACAGTCTGGGTTCCAATTACATTCCCAGAATAATGAGCCTATTACAGTAAATGAACATTTTCAAGTGCGACCGAACAGCCGTCTATTGAATATGCCCACACCTAATAATTTTCCATTTGGCAGAAGGAGAGAAGGAGGCGTTTGGGTGACAGGAAGTCGTCTGTGAAACGTGATCGAAGAAGGAGGATGAGATGGTGAGGTGGGGCTAGAGTCTCCTCTCTCGCAGGGTCTGCTTAGTCAAGGCCGCGGGGAGATGGAGGCTGCGGGCCTTTTCTGCGAACGCTGAGGCCCCTGACTCCAAACCGCTTCAGGGTCCCCACGAGTCACCTGCTCTAAGTGTCCCCTTTCTCCTTTGAAAGCTGTGGTGGATATCAAATGACAGCCCAGCACCCTGACTTTGTTGGCTTAGCGCTATCACGGGGAATGGAGGTGGATCAAGTAACCCATGTGGAGAGTGAGCTTTAGGAATAGATGTCGTTTTAAGTGTTAAAAACATAGTCTTAAACAAAGCATGTTCTATGCTACTATATTGCAAGAAGAAGAAAAAGTTATATATAATTTATGCATCAAATTAATTTACAAGTATGTAGCTTTATATAATATATAGAACACATATATTAAAGCATATAAACATATAACATATAGAACAGAGGCAGATATCAAGTCAGTGTGTGAGAAGTATGTCCAACTGCCACCGGTCCTGTCTGTGTGACTGATCATGAGACCATAGCTGATATATTTTTAAGTATATTTGTTGACATATAATTTACATGTCATAAAATCCATCTATTTAAAGTGCCCAGTTCAATGGTTTTTGGTATGTTTGCCGAGTTGTGCAACTCTTGCCACAAACATTTTAATCAGCCTCCAAAGCAAACCCTGTTCCATCACTCGCCTTTCCACTTGCCCACCCCCTAGTCCCGGGAAACCACTAACCTACTTCCTGTCTTTAAAGACTTGCCTATTCTAAAATTGTATATTTCATATAAGTGAAATCATACAATGTGTGGTCTTTCAAAATGAACTTCTTTCATTCAGCATGTTTCCAAGACTCCTGATATAGTCATGTGTGTGTGTCTTTCAGTTGTGTCTGACTCTCTGCAACCCCGTGGACTGTAGCCCACCAGGCTCCTCTGCTCATGGAATTTTCCAGGCAAGGATACTGGAGTGGGTTGCCATTGTCTACCCCAGAGAACCTTCCCAACCCAGGGATTGAAGCCGGGTCTCCTATGCCTCCTGCACTGGCAGACAGATTCTTCACCACCGCACCACCTGGGAAGCCCAGATTTCTCATAGCTGATGTTTATAATAGCTTAATAACTGATACAGTGTACAACAGCAATGTTTATAGAGTGATTATGGGAAGCAAATGAGTTAATACATGTAAAATCCTTAGGATAATGTCTGACAGAGCTAGTGCTTAATAAATTACTTTTTGTCTTTATAAAAAGAACTCACTTTGAAATTGCGTTTTTTCTAACTGTAACAATAATAGCACATAGATGACATCCAAGGTCATTCACAATAACCAATATGAACACCATAATTCCCATCTCTGCTAATATTTTGGAATATATGTAAGGTATACATATGCATACACACACATATATGCAACTTACTATGACTACATATGCATGTATGTAATATGCCACTGTCTTGCTGGAGTATAGTTGATTTACAATGTTATGTTAGTTTAAGGTTTACGACAAACTAATTCAGTTACACATTACACATATGTCTATTATTTTTCAGATTGTTTTTCCCCTAATAGATGATTACAAAATGTGGAGTAGAATCCCTGTGCTGTGCAGCAGGCCCTTGCTGTGTGTCTATTCTGTACATAATAGTGTGTATCTGCTCATCCCAAGCTCCTAATTTATCCCTCCCCACCCAGCTCTCCTCTTTGGTAACGGTAAGGTTTTCTCTGCCTGTGGGCCTACTTCTGTTTTGTAAGCAAGTTCATTCGCATCACTTTTTCAGATTCCACCTAGAAGCGACATCATGTGATACTTGGCCTTCTGCTGCGTGACTGAGTTCACTCAGCACGATTATCTCCAGGTCCTTCCCTGTTGCTGCCAGTGGCAGTATATCATTTTCTGCGGCCGAGGAGTATTCCACTGTGCGTCTACCACGTCTTCTTTACCCACTCATCTTTCGATGGACATCTAGACTGCTTTCACGCCTTGGCTATTGTGAATAGTGGTGCCGCGAACATCAGGATACATGCTTGTTTTTGAATTATGGTTACCTCTGGATATATGTCAAGGAGTGGGATTGCAGGATCATTAATTAAAACTATTATTGATTACTTCATTTGGTACAGAAATACTCATGGAGATAAACAACAGTAGATGTCTTATATTCTGGCCTTACCAAAAAAGTATCAATTTTTTTTTTTCCAGTGTAGGGTTTTCAATAGCAAAAGCAGTGATTATCATGATACTTGGTATGAGTTGAGTTTTTCCTTGAGGTTTTCCTGTCTCTCCCTCAGGTTCAGCAACGGCACAAGATCTGCGGGCAGATGTCAAACTTGCCAGGCTCTTCTGAAGTGCGGGAAAACACTTCGAGTTAGTGTATTCTCATTTGCTGTTGTTCAGTCCCTTAGTCGTGTCTGACTCTTTGAGACCTCAATAGAGGAACCAAGAGATCGGGATCGAGTTTAAGCATCTTTCAGTTTCGTTCCTCTACTGAATGAGGACTTTGGACTATAAGAATTTGTTTTTTTTATAAAAGCAGCAAATAAAAATAGATCAAACAGCCTATGAGTTACTAAGGATAAGAATTTTGTGTTTAACCAACTTAATTGCCTCAGAGTCTAGCACAGCGCCTGGCTCAGAGCGGGTAATCAATTGACGTTTGTGTCTTCTTAGATTTATTGAAGATGTGATTTTCACCAGTGTAACCATACGTGGTTCACTCTTCATTCTTGTCCGTTTTCGTGGTACCTCAAGTACAAGTGGATCTCAGTAAACGCTCAAGAATTGAGCTCGGCTGATTGAACACTATGTGACTCCTTTCTGTTGGGGTAGATGTTTCTTGAGAAACATTTTTATTATTTAGCTTCTCATGGAGATTTGGATTTGCTACGCAGCTCATAACTGCATCTATTTTCTTATTACTTTTTTTATTCCTCTGGGTTTCTTGTTCACAGTACACAGCGCTCTCTGGTGTGACAGATCTTGGCACAAGTAATTCCAAACCTCAGAGCTCTCTCATCATCCAGCCCCAAGCAATTACACAAGCACTTGCGATCCTGGCGGAGTTAGGAGCATGGACGTGAGTGAAGCAGACAAGGTGGAAACAAACGGCGACATCTGGAGAGGAGCTCAGCCAGGCCTCAAGTCGCCTGCCTCCAGCGCCTACACCTTCCTCTGTCCCGCGCTCCTCCCATCGGCTCACGATGTCCCAGGGCCGTCTCCGTGGACTGTGCAGGGCTCGTCCTCAGTCAGCCTCCAGCCCCTCCAGGCAGGCGACACCCAGGACGGCGCATCGGTCATTTTCCCGAGCTCCATGCCTAAGCATGGATCTGACCTTGTATCCTTGGAAAGTGATCCTATGTGTAAACTCTTAAATAATCCTTTAAAATCTCTGACTCCTTTTCCACAGAGAGTTCACATATAAGACTTGTGTCTTGGCCATGACACTTTTAATGAAATTAAAGATAGAAGGAAACTGAGACTACTGGTTGTTCAGGTGGTAGAGTGTTTGGGTTTAATGTATGCTCACTCTTTCCTGGATCTCTGAGATGGATTTTATGGTTTTAATCAAAAGTGTAAGCTTTCGGGATAATGCTAAGAGATGGTCCATTGAACTGCATTCTTAAAATATGAAAGCTGTCCAATCATTCTACAATCCCTACATTGTAAAATTTTATGTCTCAACTACAGTTAATTTTCCATCACCCAACCTCTTGGCTGGACTTCCACGTCTTCTCAATAATAACTTCTCTTACTTGGCTAGTCACGTTAAATTTAGCAAAAGCTGGGGTGCCGATCACCTCTGCCTGGCTCCCCCTGTATTAAGTCATCTCTGATGCTATCTCAGGCTCCTTTCATCACCTTGTGGGTCCCTTCCATCACTGGGTTCCACATCCACATTTGAAAGAAGTTGCTTATTTGAATATCCATCCAGGCAGCCCCATCAGACCTTTCGCATCAGCTTGCCTGAGTCTGGAATCGAAGCCGCTGGTGCAGAAAGCGGGCCTTCGTGCCTTTGCATTAATGCGTGAGGAGTGGGGCATTTATCAGACGCTTGTCACCGTGCCTCCCTGCGCGCCATCGCTTTCCACGTGGGAAGCAGGGACCGTCCTCGCTCACGAAGCGCTGTGGCTCCAGGGGAGAAAGAGGCCACCGCCCTCTTCCTCTCCTGCGTGACCACAGTCGGCTCTGCGTGCGTCCTGAACGATGGCCGCGGGGCGTGAAGCGAGGGTGGAGACCACGTGGAACGGTTTCCCCGGGACAAACCCAGAGGGAAGCCCAGGGGCTCCGAGTCTAGCAGAAGGTGAGTGCGGCCGGGGGTGGCAGCGGACTGTGGCTTCTGTCTCACGCTGGGACCTGGGGGATGGGACCTGGCCTCTGCTGGCTCCCCAACCTGGACTCCCTGCCCCCTGCCTGCACCCCAGGCTACAGTCTCAGCCCCAGCGCTCCCTGCTCGCCTCTGCTGCTCTCTGGCGTACTGATCTTGAAGAAGGCTGTTTATCCCCCGGCTACTCTCCTTGTTCACACACACACGGTTGTGAGCACCTCAGAGGCAATTCTATGTCTAAGTCTCCCCTCAGCCGAAATCCTTGCCCAGAGCACGTGTCAGTAACGGCCGCTGAATGAATGTTAAACAAAGAGCAGGGTCCCAGAAGTGTGCACCTCTCAGGGTCAACTGCCGTCAGATATGGGATCTGGAATTTCCCATCTGCTTTGATTCTCGTTGAAAGTCTGCTGATCACAGCCTGGACTTGGAAGGCCAGTTATGTCTTACCGGTTCCCCAGATACACCCATCAGATCAACCTGGAAGGCACATGACCCGGGAGCAGTCAAGGGCAGAATCATTCTGTCCTCTGACTAGGTCTCATCAGAGATTCAAACAAACAAATAGAAACCAAGCAGTTCCCACTCGTGAGTAAACACTGCTTGAACTGACGGTCGGTCGAGAACCTGGACGGGCCAGCACACACCAGTAAGTGAAGAGGCACATTACCCCAAGCTGTCCAAGGTCAGCCCACAGTACAAAGAGAAGCAAATGTACACATAAAAGATAATAAATCATGCATCACAGACAGCAACAAAGACTGAGAACGTACAGCTTCATGAAAGACGCAGATGTGGAGATACACACAGACACGTGTACACAGATGCAGAGATGGACGATGGGTGGAAGGACAGTGGGACAGAGAGATAGGCAGATGGAAAGTGTAACATTGTGGGGAGGCAGCCTGCTGTATATTTTTGAGGCTGAAGGTTGCGACCCGCGAATTTGCAAATACATGTGTTTCAAGACGGTAGCAAATGAGAGCCTCCAGGTGAGGTTGGCTGGAGGTCGGCAGAGAGCATGGGTGTGTGGGAGTCAAACAGCTCACTCCAGCCCCTTTGGCAAACCCCCTCTTGAAGGGACAGGTGAGGGTGTGAGCTGTGGGATACTACAGACAGAAGCCAAGAGCAGGGAAAAATGAGGCAACGCAGAGAGGGAGCATCAGCAGAACCTCTGTCCCCACCTAGGTCCGAGACTTCCACTCAACAAACGCTTGGGAAAGATCTCCAGCGCCCTCCAGAGCTTTCTGGAACAGGAGCTGAGCTTCTTTCCTTTTCCACACCCCCCACCAAGGCTGTGCCTAAGCACCCAGTTGTTGTTCTTCAGTTGCTAAGTCATGCCCGACTCTTTGCGTCCCCACAGACTGCAGCACACCAGGCTCCTCTATTTCCCACAGTTTGCTCAAACTCACGTCCGGAGAGTCAGAAATGCCATCCAACCATCTCACCCTCTGCTGCCTTCTTCTCCTTTTCCGGCACCCAGCACATTGTGCAAAATCTTGATAATAAAAAAAATACCTCCTGATGTTTATACTTACCCTGCAAAGCATTTCCACACTTGTCCTCTCGCCTGTGTCTAAAAACAGGCTGCTTCCACACCCACCTGCAGGCAGGGGTCAGGGACAGGCTCGGGGGCTGAGGGGCTGGACGGCCGAGCCCGCCCTCCCCCTCGGCTCCACCCGAAGCCCTGGGTGTCCAGAGAGTCTGGTGCACACTGCCTCCAGGGGAAGTGCCTCAGGGCACTTCCTGAAGCCCATTGTCTTGGGGTAAAAGTTTTCCTTATTTTGGATAGCTCAGACTTTTCCTCCAGGGCTCCTATTCCTCTGAGATAAATGTGGAGCCCTAGCTACTCAGAGTGTGGTCCATGGACCGGCAGCATCACCATCGCCTGCGGTCTTATTAATACACAGGCTGCCAGACTCCAGCCCAGGGCCCACTTTGAGGGGATGCGCCCACCAGGCCAGGCGTCGTGGGGACTTGGGGGCCTCCACTCACGCCCAGCAGGCCGCTGAGTTTCTCTTGAAGAGTGTCTTAAAGGGGAAGCTCTCCAATATTTACTCCATTAGCTAAGGGAAGAGGCAGGCGTGGGGGCTGTGGGGAGGGGAGAGGGACATACATTATTCCTTGAAAGGGAAACTGATATATTTTCCAGCAGTGTGATCTCATGCCACGGCTTGGAAGGACTAGTGTTAATCCGAAGTCAATTCGAGTTGATAAAGCGCGCCTCTTCCTTACAACGACCTTTTGTTGGAGGGATTTGAGGTTTGTTTTCATAAACAGTTTTTACTTAAATGAGAATCTTGTTATCAGTTTATTGTAAAAGTCAGTTATCCCGTGTCAAGGGATATAGAGCAGAAGCTTGCTTTTGCCCAGTCTAGAAAATGTATCCACCCTTTTGAAATAAAATTACTTCAATAGATTTTAGTAATAACACATTACGTATGTGTGGATGTGTGTATATGATATAAAACATAAACAGGTGTTCATATATAATAAGGTATAATCATATACACAACCATGTACTTAGTTGCCATTTGCGAAACATTTTCCGTCCATGATCCCTTTCCAGAGTCATGAACACAGAACCTTGGGCACACTGGATATTACTTCAGTTTTGCTGGTGAAAATACTGAAGCTTTAGGTTCACCGAGTCGGCCAAAGGCACTGCCTGGTTCAGTGGTAACTAGACGCCACCCTCCCCAGCCTCTCTTGCCCCCCACGGCCACTCAAATTCCCTAAGACTTCTGTGGACGTGTTAGCTGCTTACTCAGTCTTGGCTTCCATTTCATGCTGCGGAACACAAGGGTGACTGGCTCCCTGCGGCTCACAGAGAAATTAGGGAGAAAAGTGAGTTTTAATCTGAGCACTGAACAGACACACACACACACACACACACACACACACGCACACACACGTCTACCTCCTATTTTCAGAAAGGATTTGTGGTGGTTGATATCCACATTAGGGACAATAATAATGTCACGGAAAGAGATAACAGCAAAAAAGGTTTAAAAACTAAAAATTACAGAATCTCTACTATTTATTATATGCTAATTGTTCAGACTCTGGGATGACAGCAAAATGAGAATCTCCCTTCTCCTCAGTGACGTTTCAAAGGTCAAAGCAGTTCAGAAAGTGCAGTGGCGCTCTGTGTTGGTAACAGCATGAAATAAGCCTGTTACAGAAGGAAAAAGACCCCGGGCTGCCAGGCCTGGGAAGTCCAGGAGGGGTCCTATGGTGAAAACAAAGCCAAGGTACAACCAGGGACCAGAGTTTCCAAAGTCACCTCAGAAAACAATCTATGGGACGCTCCTGAAAGCTTTATTCTCCTGGACCCCAGTTTCATCATCTGCAACAAAGAAGCAAACGTATTTTATGGGTTGTTATTCAGAACGGGGACAGTGTGCTACACCACCTCTGCAATTCTCCCCAGCAAAATCTTTTAAAATAGTAAACCCCGGAGAAAATTAATACAATCTGAAATACACTGAGAAAGTAAAGTGCGATGTAAATGCTTCGTGATGAGGTGATGAAAACCTAACCGAGGCCTGCAAACAGCCGGCCTACCCGACTCCACCGCAGCAAAACAAGTCTGGCCGCTGCAATCTCAGGAAGTGCAGATTTCAACAAATGAACACGGACCCTTTCTGACAGACGTTACCTCTCCCAGCACCACCTGATGTGCACACCCCTGACAGTGTTAATCGCTCAGTCATGTCCAACTCTGCAACCCCCTGTACTGGAGGCCACCAAGCTCCTCGATCCATGGAATTCTCCAGGCAAGAATACTGGAGTGGGTAGCCGCTCCCTTCTCCGGGGGATCTTTCCAACCCAAGAATCAACCCTGGGTCTGCTGCATTACAGGCAGATTCTTTACCAGCTGCGCCACCAGGGAAGCCCCGAATAGTGTCAGGGCAAATTCGGCTCCTTGGCCGGCGAGTCCGGGACAGGCCCACCTCCCCTGCCCCTATCACTTCGGCCTCGAGGGACAGACCGCTTCCCTGCTTGGTCCTGGCGAGTCTGACTCCCGCGTAGCCTGCGGGCTGAGAGTAGGACTCGCAGAGGCTTTCCTCTGGCGACTTGCCCCCAGCACTGCAGCTACAGTTCACTAAGCTCGTAGCTTCCCAGGTACGTCTTAGTGTAAATTTTCAGGAGTGGGTTCTTTCTCTCTCCTTCCATCCCTGGCTTTTCTTTCTTTCAAAAGTAAAATACAGCCGCTCCGAGTGATCATTCTGTCCTTGTTGTTTGCCGTAGGGTCCCTGGTACCCTCTGTGGCTCAGGCCGGGTGGTGCCCCAGCGCTGCCTCTGCCTCCTTCTTACAAACAGGGGAACGCGCGCACTGCAGTCCATCAGGAGAGCTCCGTCTCCCTCAGACAAAACACACATATGCACACATATACACACTATAACACGCACACACACTATAATGTGTGTGCACTCAGTTGCTCAGTCGTGTCCAGCTCTTTGCAGTCCTTTGGACCATAGCCCACCCGGCTCCTCTGTCCATGGGATTTCCCAAGGCAAAAATACTGGAGTGGGTTGCCATTTCCTTCTCCAGGGGATCTTCCTGACCCAGGGATCGAATCTGCATGTCCTGTGTCTCCTGCGTTGCAGGCAGATTCTGTACCTGCTGAGCCATCAGAAAAGGTCATTTTGTACATATACACACAAGAAAAAACCGAATAGCCCCCAAACCACATATATTCACACATACGTGGGTATGCATGTATATGTATGTGTGCACATGTGGTCTGGAGGATATTTACACACACTCGGTAGGTCTGCCCTGGTTTCCCAGTCAGATGGTCTGAATCAGCTCTGAGACTCGTGGAATCCAGCCTCCTCTTCACCTGGTCCCTTCCCACCACAAACAGCCCGTGAGGACCCACCCACGCTGAGCCATCCGTCCGGAGGTCCTCCAGGTGGAGACACAGTGGGCTCACTGTGGGGTGGAAGTCCAGGCCCAGGAGGAGAGCCTCCGCCCTGTGTGCTCTGCGCCCGGGCTCCGCGTTCTTCACTCTTCCCCGAGTGCTGACAAAGCGTTACAGGTTCCCTCGGGGACCAGCCCACCCCTTCCTGCCGGCCACGCCACACGCCCTCTGCCTTGACCTTAAATCCAGGCGCTCGTGGGCGAAAGTGACCTCGACCCGCGCCGGCTCCACCCTCGACGCCACCCACCCAGGCCCCGCCCATCGTGG
>SJXO01001473.1:695559-715922 GCA_006408615.1 Connochaetes taurinus
ACAGAGCCCGCCGAGTCCTCTCCTTTTTCCAGAGTCGACCTAGAAGACGCTCTGGGGACCGCGAGCCAGCGTTTGTTTACGGCCGACGGCAGTTATCAGTCGGAGGCTCGCGTTTCACCGGCCGCTCGTGTAAACGCCCGCTCCCCCCGCCCTGTTTACGGGGAGGCAGCGCCCGCGCTTCCCAGGGCGCCCCGGCTCCTCCGGAGGGCGGGTGGCGGCCGGGGCGCAGGAGGTCAGCCTCCCTCCTGCAGGAATCCCGGAGCTTGCGGAACCTTCCAGCACGTGGGCGGCGGATGCATCGGCTGACGGGAAGGCGAGCGCGTGAAGGCGGCCACCCAAGACTAGGGTCCCCCCACCCCCGACATCCCTGCCGGGGCCGGATCGCAGCGCGCGGAGGGCACCTGCTGGCCGAGCGGAACCCCGGCCCTGCGAGGGGCGCACGGCAGGGCGGGGGCCCCGGTAACCGGCCCGGGACCACGCGGTGCCTTGGGCGCGGCAGGCGGACCGAGGGCCCCGCTCAGGCCTGGGAGCGGCCCCGCTGAGCGCTGGAAGCCAGCCGGCTGTGCTCGCGGCCGCGCCCTGGTGGTCCTCCGCTGCCGGGCTCTCGCGCGGCTCTTTGTTGTCTTTAGGCCTGAGAGTCCATCTGGTTTTGATTCAGGTGGCCTCAGGCTCGCCTCAGAGGTGAAAAGGGTGCACACTCAAATTGAATTTCTCACAAATCTCAAACCAGAAGGATCCCAGTCTTCCCACACAAAGCCCGTTCTGCCTGGGCAGCCCCCGGTCCTGGGAGCCTGGCATAAATCACTTTCACCTGTTTGGCCCAAGAAGCCGGCGTTAGTCTAACAAGAGGGGCCAACACATCCAGAGGGCGTCTGCACGTGCCTGAACCAGAGACAACAGGGTGGTGACCTCTTGTTGACCTCTTGGTGGTGGACGGTGGGTCTGGGTCCTGGTGGGGCAGGACTGGGCAGTCCCGGACAAGAAATGGGGTTCTCTGGGGCGTCCCAGGCGGCTCAGTGGTAAAGAATCCCCCTGCAGTGTGGGAGACTTGGGTTCGATCCCTGGGTGAGGAGGATCCCCTAGAGTTGGAAACCCACTCCAGTACTCTTGTCTGGGAGAGCCCTGGTGGGCTGCAGTCCGTGGGGTCGCAAAGAACTGGACACGCCTGAGCACACACACCGATGGGGTTCTCTAGCCAGCTGAGCCAGCCTGGGGGCAGGCAACTCTGCGTCTGCAGAGGGTGCGTGTCACATCTGAGCCGTTAGGATAAAATGCCCCCTGAGGCTGCGGATCGGGTGGCCAGGCTTCTGAAGAGAGATGTTTAGGCTGTGGCCCCTTGTTTCGGAGGTCAAGGCTCGCAAACAGCCCTCGTGTCGTTGAGCTGGGTGAGGAGGGCCCGGCTGGTTGTGGGACATGTGGTCCAGCGGGCACACCTGCCGAGGATGCACCGGGAAGGAGGGATGTTCCCCGGCCCGGGGTGCCTGGGCATCCTTGGGAACTGTGGTCTGCCATCATGGTGACTTATTAAACACCTCAAGTAAGATGAACAAAGAGAAGTTGGGTCCTCCAAACAGGAACCAGCAAACTGGCTGGTGCGCTAAATTCAGCCCACAGCCTGTTTCACCTGTGAAATTTTATTGGTACACGTACCTGTGCACACAGGGATGTACCGCCTGTCACGTGTTACCCGGGGCTGCTTTCTGAAGGGCAGAGTAGCTGTGACAGGGACTGCAAAGCTGAAAATACCTGCCGCCTCGTGCGTTACAGGAAAAACGTGCCTGCCCTGTTCCGGAGGCGCAGGCAGCTTCTTCCTGGGCCTTCTGCAGCTGTCGCCACGTCATCATCTTCAGTGGCAAAGCTGGTGGCCTGCTTTTCTAAGAAGCCATCAGAAATCCATAGTCCCTTTGCAGAGAGCAAAAAGCAGACATACCACAAAGGGGTTGGGGGGAATCTCTGGAGGGGATGGAACTCCACTTGTCCCCGGACTCTGCGCCATGAATTATTCTGGGACTCAAGGGAAAATGAAGCCTGATTTCCTGTTCAGAAAAACATCATCCATCGCCGAAGCCAGCCACACTGGACAACAGCTGGAAAGGGCTCAAGACGAGGTAAAAGCCTTGGAATGTCTTGGTTTTCAAACACACGCTGGATTGTTTTCTCCAGCTTCATCCGTCAGCATCTCAGGCGGGTGGCAGTGGTGTCACCAAGGGCCTCTCAAGGTTTTTATGTGGAAAAACAGCTTGAAACGATCCTATCTCCACAGGAAAGACAGATCCGTGCCAAGGTCAGCAGGCTGAAGCTCTGATTTCAAGAGGAAAGCAGAGCAGAGCGGAGCAGAGGGTCGGCCTCGGCCTCTGGGTGGAGGCGGCCCGCTCTGCGCCTCGCCCCACTTTCTCCCCCAGCGACGGAGCGCGGCGTGATTCTGGGTCACACTGTGACACGCGGACCACACAGAACAGCGGAGGGCAGGGCTGTGAGCTGACCGCTGCCCCCGAGCTCTCCAGGGTGCGATTTCAAGGAGTAAGTTAATGGCCTCCTTACAAAAGAGCCCCAGGGGTCCCTGGAGCTTGACCCCCAAACTTGAACTCTACCTGAACTGATTTTCTCATTTTCCCCCCGTTTCTGAGGTTTGAAAACATTTAATCAGCTCTCCTCCCAGGACGCTTGAGTTCCGTGCACTCCTGCCCCTGCGGCTCCAGCGGGGAGAAGAGGTGCCAAAACCACCGCTGGAAAGGCGGCCGGGTATTTTCAGTCGACGGAAAGCAGCAGGTAACGGAAATCTTGTGGGACGGCTTGTTCTCAGGAGGTGGTTCTGGGTCCAGTTTTGCTGACCAGAGCATTCCCCGGGTTTGGCTAATCTTGACTTCGCAATGGCACTTTGAGGCGCAGGCTCTCAGTTGTAACTGCAGTGGAAGTGCTTGCGAGCCCTGCCCCCGCCCTGCAGTCAGCCTCCCGGCAGGCCTGTCCTGACACAGTGCTTCCCAGCTCCCCAGGGGCGCTGACACCCTTCCCATCCAGAAACGCCGGGCTGTGGCCGGATAAATTCCCAGAGGCTCTCAGTTCACATCAACGTGCGTCTTTTCAGCATCAATAACATTCCATTGCCCTAGGAGTAAGCGAGGGGGCCTGGTGCCCCTATAAAAGGGACTCACCTGGCAGAACAGGCAGACACTGTCACAAGATGGTATCAGTGACATTAATAATGCCAGTTAAGTATGGTGGGAACACAAAGACATCAGAGTGAGTAACTGTGTTTTGTTTTTTTAAAATAATGGCTCACACAGAGTTCTTCGCCTCAAATGCTAGTTAACTTAGGGAGGAGTTTGCTTTGTTTAAGAGCCTAAATGTAGGGACTTGGCTGGCAGTTCTGCACTCCCAATGCAGAGGGCACATGGTCAGTCCCTGGCTGGGGAACTAAGAGTCTGTGTGCCCTTCATAGGACAAAAAAGAATTTGGGGAAAGAGTCTAAATGGACAGACCATGGGTGGCGGGTCGTTTTCAACACCGGGCTCATTTTCTGGGCTGGGAGCTGTGGTCTGGGGGTCTGTGTCGAGAAAGACTCCGAGGTTGTGTCTGGTCTCCGAGACTGTGATGGGCTGGTTGTCCTGGATGCCTGGTGGAGGAGGAAGGCACGTGGTGCAGGAACGCCAGCCCTGAAGCCAGTGTGAGCCCCGAGCGAACCAACACAGAGTAGAGACCTAGCCTGGCGCGCGCCTCCTGGGCCCCCACGGCGATCCGCAGACAGCCTGTCCGTGACCCCGATTTGTGTACCCTGCGAGCCCCAGGCTGGCTTCTGAAACGGAAGAAGTCCAAGAGGAAAAGGCAGACAGCCACGCGTCGGAACACTGATGTCCTCACGGACCCCCAATCTGAGTTTGTAAGCACTGGCAGAATGAAGCCCCCACACAGTGCTTTAAGACTGAACGTGCGCTGTGGCCTGTCGGAAGGTAGAGTCAGGATTGTTCGTAAACTTCAGATTCACCAAGCAAGGAGTTGAGGGGGTTAGGCCTAGAAACCTAAGGATCTGCTGAGAGGTGTGACACGTGTGTGCTTGTGGAGACGCAGATTCCCAGCTAAGTCTGGAAGATTGAGGGCCCAGCCAGGGCCGGCCCGACAGCAGTCACCAGGAGGCTCCTGGTGGGATGCACACGGGCGTATTTATCATCCAAGCTCCTAGGAGAAAGCGGGACTCCAGGACCAGCGCGCTGTACAACTGTCTGGGTATTTCGGGCATGATTCTTATGAAAGTTCTCTTACCATGAAACATGTTCCTGGGTGGATTTCTGTCTGCCTGGCAGCACCAGCCCCATAAATCCTGCAGGAGAGAACTGGCTGGCTGGAGCTGGAAGCTGCGTGTAGCATTTCTTCAACGGCAAGAAAACGGCCACACATTTTTTTAATTGTTTCCCTCGCAAATAACTTTCAAAGAGCCTTACAAAAATGTTTTCCTTGCTTCCCTCCCCTGTGAGTTAAACTCGCAGCCCTGGGCCTGCCAGTTGGCATCCCCCTCCTGACTCCGGCAGAGGGGTGGATGAGATTGCTGGGGTCAGGGAGGGGCGGGGGGCATGCATTTCCTTGCAGTGAGCAAAATGAGCCTTTTGATTTTTAACCAACTCCTTAAAGCCAAAGCACTTCCTGCCCGTGAGCGCTGCCTAACTGGGGGGCTTGGGAGACAAGTGGAGACAGGAGCCCCAAACAGAGAGGGCTCCCTGCTCACATCTCCGCGCCACTTAGTCAGTGGTCAGTGCGCAGATCACGTGTGCGGAGCCACCCTGTCCAGAGGCCTGCCTGGGCCTCCGGGGGGGGGGGGTGGACACGCGGCCGAGGCCCCGAGCGGTTTGATGGGACCCTTGCTCTCTCACCCCTCTGCGTAAAGGAGGATGCGCTTCCGTATGGGGCTTGCGGTTCTATAATAAGATGCTTTTCTGCTTTAATTATACTGTGGTGGATCAAACTTTACACAATAAGCCTCAAACAGGACTGCAGCCTGCCCCAAAGGAAAGCATATGAGTGGGTGTCAAGATGCAGGGGTCAATTGATGACATCCTGAACTGTGCGGGTCGCTCCTGTCATGATCGGGGCTTGCTACAGGCATGAACTCATAAAGAGGCCAGGAATCTGGTTTTGACACATGCCTGACCCTCTTGCAGACCTTTAAAAAAATTTAAAGCTCTGTCTCTCTGCTCTTTTACCCGACGAGAGCCATCTTCTTGGTTCTCACCACCCCCACCGTTAAGCAGGGCTGTATTCCAATCTGCGGGGTGTTGTCACACCGTGGAAAGATGCCTGGGGGGGGGAGTTCTTTCATTCATTGATTTAATCAATAATTATTTGGGCACCTGTTGGGTGCTGGGCTCTGGACCAGGAATGAGGGGCGTGGCCCCGAGCGGAACGAGCATGTCCCGGCTGCCTGCTGTGTGGAAGGGACAGACATGAGTCAGACAGTGACAGAGGCGTGTGCAGTTAAATCCACGGCCTGCCCTGTCTTCCAAGCTAACAGAGGAGTTGACTCCATGATGGGGGTCTGGGAGAGGAAACGGGCCAAGGCGAGGGGCTCGGGGGAGACGTCTTTGTGTTGACCAAGAGCAGCTGAAGGAACGGGGGGACGAAGGGGTTAACGCAAGCGGGGTTAACCTGGGGAGCCCCCAGGATGGGACTTTCCAGGCAAAACCGGGACTGTCCCTGAAAGGGGGTGGGGTGCGTGGACCCAGCTGCAGCTGGAAGACGGTGCTTTGAGGACGGGGGAGGAGGCCAGCCTCACTGGGAGAGGCTGGCAGCTCCCTACCCCAGACAAGATCCGGTGCGACTGACGGACGGGGCCAAACCATTCAGAGCCTCAAAGGTCGTGTTAAGGTCTCTCTCCCAAGAGCAGAACACAGCATTTTATGCTAGTAAACAACAGGTCCTGTGTCCTTCCCCCAAAGTTCATCCAGTTGGAATACGGAGAACATGGCTGGGCGACGCCTGGCAGCCTCCTCCCGGGTGCGGTGGGCTGTGGCTCCTTGGCCCTGGTGCGCAGCTGCCCCCCAGGGGCGCCCGGAGCAGCCGGAGACCCGGGTGGTAGAATCTGCCGGTTTCCACGGTGTACGTCTCCCACCTGGCCCATGTCAAGCCGCCACGTGGCATCCCTGAGCCCAGAGGTGGCAGAGACGCCACATGGACTCCAGCAACTTTCGTTCCCGTCCCATCGTGAAGCACTAGAGGACTGTCGAACAAACTCTGACTCCAGTGACCGATAAACGGAAGCCTTCCCCTGAGGACTCTGGCCCAGGAGGGGATTTTAAAACCTTCTGCTACATAATGGGAAAATGTGATAGGCGTGGGCCAGGCTTGCTACCTTGAAGCTGGAGCTTCCTAATGACAGAAAATAACAGAACCCTGAGAGAAATGTAAAAATGACACCAGGTTAGCAAGAAGCACTTTGCAGCAGCTAACCAGTGCCCGACTCTTTGCGACCCCATGGACTGTAGCTCACCAGGCGCCTCTGCCCATGGGATTGTCCAGACAAGAATACTGGAGTAGTTTTCCATTTCCTTCTCCAGGGGATCTTCCCAACCCAGGACCGAACCCCCATCTCCTGCGCTGGCAGGCAGATTCTTTACCTCTGATCCTCTGTGACACAGGAAGTCCCTCCAAGCGCTGAAGGCCAATGCCAGTGTGACTTGACATCACTAAGGTTTCTGCTCTCTCACCACATAGGTTCAAAGATTTTGAAATTACAACCAATATTTTAACAAAAATTCCACAGAATGGCAGACTCAGAATGCTGTGTGCCCCTGGCCTTGCAAAGAAGAGGGGCAAGCACTGTTTCACCCCACCTGGACAACCAGAGTTGTAGACATTCAGGCCCAAGGTCAAGGAGATCTGCAGTTCTTGTGGGCAGGGGTCATTTCTTTCCCACTTATGTGTCCATAGCCCCTGAACGTGGGGTCAAGTTCAAATTAGAAGTTAAAAGATAGATAGATAGATAATTTAACTTGCATAAAAAGATGTCTTCCGGATTAGCTTTATAATTTTCTGTCATTTAAAGCTATCTTATTCGTTCAGCTTTAGTATAATTATTTGCCTTTTCAGAAAATGATAGCTTATTCATTCAAAAAAATTTGAATACATTTTTATTATGGAATAGACAGGGTGTACAGAAGCTTCTGAGGGTGGTGCACAGAGTTTCCGTAAACCCGCTTCCAGTTTCCCTGATGTTAAGACTTCACATTACTGAGGTACATTTGCCACAATTAAGAAGCTGACATCGATACATCATTATTCCTCAAAGTCCACAGTTACTTGGATTTCCTGAGTTTTTACCTGATGTCTCTTTTCTGTTCCGGGATCTCATCCAGACAGCGCTTTACACGGAGTCGTAATGTCTCCGCAGCTCTTCTTGACGGCGACAGCATCTCAGTTCTCGTCTTGTCTGTTCCGAGGCGTACTGGCCAGGTGCTCCCTTTGTATTTTCAAGACAGTCCTTTGGACTGGAATCTCCTGATTAGACCGGGGTGCCTGGGAGGAAGGCCGGAAGGAACGTGCCTTTCTTGCACACCGTGTCCAGGGTGCACGCCGTCAGCATGGCCATCACTGTGATGCTGGCTCGCAGGTTTCTCTGCTGCAAAGCTGCTCTACTTTGCTCTGCTGTCAATGTTGTAAGAAACTGCCACACTGTCTTCTGAACAGGTTAGAGCATTTCCATGCCTGCTGGCAATGCCTGGGAGTTTGTTTTCCTCTGTGTCCTCACCAGCAATTACTATGGTTAATTTTGGATTGTAGTCACCTTTATAGTACAAAATGGTATCTCACTGCTGTTTTAATTTGCGTTTCCCTAACGACAAGAGGCTCTGAGCATGTTGCTATTTGCTTATTTTCCACCTGTGTATCATCTTTGGTGGACTTCCCTGGCGGCTCAGACGGTAAAGAATCTGCCTACAACGCAGGAGACGCTGGGAGAAGTGGAAGCAGTGACAGGGTTTACTTTCCTGGGCCCCAAAGTCACTGTGGACCGTGGCTCAGCCATGAAATTAAAAGACATTTCCTCCTTAGAAGGGAAGCTGTGACAAACCTAGGCAGAGTATGCAAAAGCAGAGACATTGCTTTGTTGACAAAGGTTCATATAGTCAAAGCTATGGTTTTTCCAGTAGTCATGTGTGGATGTGAGAGTTGGACCATAAAGAAGGCTGAGTGCCGAAGAATTAATGCTTTTGAACTGTGGTGTTGGAAAAGACTCTTGAGAGTCCCTTGGACTGCAAGGAGATCCAACCAGTCCATCCTAAAGGAAATCAACACTGGATTTCATTGGAAGGGCTGATGCTGAAGCTGAGGGCAGGAGGAGAAGGGGGCAGCAGGGGATGAGATGGCTGAATGGCATCACCGACTCAATGGGCATGAATTAGAGCAAATTCCAAGAGACAGTGGAGGTGAGAGGAGCCTGACATGCTGCAGTCCGTGGAGTCGAGAAGAGTTGGACGCAATTTGGTGACTAAACAACAATAATTTCATGGTATGTTTGTGCCGTTCAAGGACCTAGGGGTTGTGTCCAGTTTGGGGTGTGTAACTGGATTTCATTGGAAGGACTGATGCTGAAGCTGAGGGCAGGAGGAGAAGGGGGCAGCAGGGGATGAGATGGCTGAATGGCATCACCGACTCAATGGGCATGAATTAGAGCAAATTCCAAGAGACAGTGGAGGTGAGAGGAGCCTGACATGCTGCAGTCCGTGGAGTCGAGAAGAGTTGGACGCAATTTGGTGACTAAACAACAATAATTTCATGGTATGTTTGTGCCGTTCAAGGACCTAGGGGTTGTGTCCAGTTTGGGGTGTGTGTGTGTGTGTGTGCTTAGTTGCTCAGTTGTGTCCAACTACTTTGGGGGTTATTATAAATAAAAATTTTATGTACAGTTTTTTGTGTAAATATAATTTTTTTCCTCTGGGATAAATGCCCAAGAGTGCAATTGCAGGATCGTGTGGTAGCTGCATGTTCAGTTTCTTAAAGAACTGCCACGTTGCTTTCCAGACTGTCCATCCAGTTTTATATTCCCAGCAGTAGCACGTGTGACCCAGTTTGCCAGCATTCTCAGCAGCGTTCAGTGGTAGCACTACCAGAGCCTTCGCTGACTCGCGTGTGAAATGAGAACTCACAGGGGTGCGGAGAGAACTCGATTGGACGCTGCATTCGGCGTGCTCAGCACGATGTCTGGCAAATAATTAACCGCCAGCCCATGAACGTTGCTGCCGCTGCTGCCCTTTTCCTCATTCTCCCATTTCTGCTCTTCCCCGTTTGCTTATTTGTTCCACGTGGTCATCCTGTCGACCCTGCTGAACTTGGGAGCTCTCCACAGGGGAAGACGATGCAGTCTTTGTAGTATGTTCTGCTCCTGCGTCACGCACACTCATACATGCACGCACGCACACACACACTGGACATTGCTGGGCTAGGGCCGGCTGAGCAGATGGTAGATGCACGAGTTTCCCATCTGCTGGTGTTGGGGGGTGGGGGCCTGGGCCCCGTCATCTGTAATGATGGAAGGTGGGCCCTGAGTGAGGAGGCCAGGCTGCCAACCAGGAGGGGCACTCACGAGGAGCACGGCTGTCTCATCAAGTGTCCCCCGGAGGAAGGATAGGACAGCATCGGGTGGCTTATAAAAACAGGTGAAGAACAGCTGACCGGGAAATGGCAGCTTCTAGAGTCAGGATCTCAGGGAACTAGAAGAAAGGTGAAGAGAGGGGAGAGGCAGAAAGGATCCCAAACCGCAGCCCTGGCGATGGCCGTGCAGGACTTCCCATCTCAGACTCTTGCTTCTAACACTATTTTTCATGAAGCAAAACTGAACTCCAGGTAACATGGAAGGAAAAAGCAACAGAAGGCAACTGAGGACAAGCAACAGGAACCAAAATATTCAGAGTCCTTTATCACATCTCACCTCCACGCAGAGAGAAGAGGCAAGTCACAGCCCTCCAGCCCTCCCTGGTTTCCAGGCTGGGACTCCCCGAGAGGCAGAGTTTCGACTCACGACTCACGCTATTGTTGCTTCAACCAGCTCCAGGGCACTGATCTTATCTCTCCAGATTTATTCACTTGTTTTCCTGTCTCTGAAATGCACCATTGTGTGGACTCCAGGCGTGGCTGCAGAATTGCCCCATTCTCCTCCGCAGAGTCTGCTCTGATCGCTTGTCACAGCCCCACCCCCTCCTACCTCCCACCTGGGACCAGGAGCACCCTGGATCCTCGTCTTCAGGCAGCATCTCGAGCACCACCAGGCCGGGGGTTGGGGAGAGAGGCATGAGGGGTCTTGGGGTATAAACACCAATGATTCTGACCTTGACCAGACCAGCGGAAGAAATGGATCCTTCAAGGGAGAGAAGTCTTTCCACTAAAAGGCAAACAACCACAAAACAAAAGAAAACCAAGAGCCCTGGGGTGATCAGTCTCTCTATAACGTGGCCCTTTGTTTCTTAGCTAACCTCAGTGTTTTCCTTTCAGTGCTACAGAGATCGGGGTTGCTGGTGGACCCAGGTGGGCCTGTTTGCATTCTGGTCTGTGCAATCGATACAGATTTCCAGGTAGGCTGAGTCAGTTAACCAAAGAAATAAAGAAATAGAAGTGGTTGGCCCAGGGCAGGCCTCGCTCTACAGATGACAGAATTCGGAGTCACGATTGCTGTCACTACAGTGAGAACTCGGTCACGGCCAGGACCACTGAACCAGCATCAGAGGGAGATGCGTGCTCTAGTCACCCTGGGGGAAAGTGTACCAGTGTAGACGCTTTAAATACCCCGAGCCTGTGTCCCCGGGTCAACAGTCAAAGCTTTTGCTTATTTTAGACACAGGTGAGACCTGTGGAACTAAAGGTAAAGCCTTTCTCTTGTCCTGGAGAACGAAGCCTGAGGTTGAAGAGTCGAGTCCTGGTGGCCAAGAGCACCGTCGTCTGCTTTCGGTCTGACACCAGTTTGGGGCTGGCTCTGGGGTCTCTCTCTCCCTCTCTCAGCCAGAGAGCACAGGGGGCAGAGGCCAGCCTTACAGTCCACCTAAGAACGTCTCACTGAGATCGCAGACCTGCAGAACACCCCAACACACACGGACACACACACACACACACACACACACACACACACGGCTCCTTGCAGAGGCAGACAGTGAGGCCTCTCAGATGCCCTGCTCCCCTCCCACCAGTGCCGAGAGCCCATTGGGTCAGAATTTGCCTCCGGCCTTTACAGTGATCAGGGTCTCAGGACACGCACTTGGTAACTTGCCAGACATTTGTTGCCGTGACCCAGCCCTGGGCTGCCGAGGTCGGAGCCAACAAGGGCGTCTGAAAATGTGCACAAGTGTGTTCTCGCTGCCTGCCTGGCAGAAGCCGAGCCCAAAGGCAAGGAACCAGACGTCTTCTTGCCAGAATCCAGTTCCCAGCTTCATGGAGACTGGAGATGGTTTCTGAAACTCCTTTTGACGGTGCCAGGGCTGAAGGCAGCTGCAGCCTCTCCACCTCCCACTCAACATACCCTTGGTCCCAAGACCCTGGAGACGTGTTAATCATTAAGTGCATGTTAATAAAAGCCAATGGGATATACCATATTTGTACGGCGAGTACAGAGGAAAAAGCAAGCTGGACAGTCAGGCAAGAAAAGGAAACGTGTGAGAGGGAAACGAGAAGGTGCCTGGCCCTTAAGGAGAACCCGTGTCCTCCCTTTCTGACGGGGTCTTTCTTAGACTCCACCAGTGAAAAATTCTCGGAAGGGGTGGTTAATTTTTAGCTTATAGTTGAGCCCTGTGGTCACGTAGCAGAGGTCTGGAATCTGGTGGTCTCGTAGCTTTGAGAAGGTAGGCGCCAGTGAGGAAACAGAACGTCGTCTGGGCCATTGGGCCAGTCTCAAGGATCACTGTGGTTTTATTCTTTGTTTGCGAGGCCCACATCATGACCCATCTGATCAGTGAGCCCCCATGTGGGCCCTATCAACACTGTAACACATTTAGCACAATAATATAAGGATGTTATTCATCAAATCAAGAATATTATATTAATTATATAGTAACAGTCTTCCCTGATGGTTCAGATGGTAAAGAATCTGCCTGCAATGCGGGAGACCTGGGTTCCATCCCTGGGACGGGAAGATCCCCTGGAGGAGGGCATGGCAACCCACTCCAGTATTCTTGCCTGAAGACTCCCCATGGACAGAGGAGCCTGGTGAGCCACAGTCCGTGGTGTCATGAAGAGTCGGAGACAACTGAAGCGACCATGGAGCCCGGTCTGTCCCAGCCCTGGACCCGGGGAGGCTGAGAGCCCAGGACCCTGGTCTGCCGGAGCGGCTCCGCCCAGCGCGTGAGGCCAGAGGTGCCCAGCCGGCCCCAGCCTGCAGGGAGGAGCGGGGCCCTCCCCCAGGACAGCACGGGGGAGGGTGCAGGGCAGCTCTCCTCAGCAGGCAGGGCCTACCCCAAGGCGGGCAGCACAGACCTGGGCACCCCCGGGACCGCGGGGCAAAGCCCAGGGAGCAGGCAGCGAGAGCCCAGGTGGCAGCGCTTCACCCTCGGCGACGGCGGCAGCCACGCGGCGTCGGGGCTGGAGGGGCCTGCAGACCACGGAGGCGACGGCGGCAGCCACGCGGCGTCGGGGCTGGAGGGGCCTGCAGACCACGGAGGCGACGGCGGCAGCCACGCGGCGTCGGGGCTGGAGGGGCAGCCAGAGGCCCGACCCGCAGACCACGGCGACGACGGCGGACTGCGGTGACACCGAGGCGAGAGCGATGGGCCCAGGCGAGAGCGAGACACGGGCGGCCCCCATAAGCCAGAGACGGCGAGGAGCTGGGGGAGGCCCCAGGACACACGCAGGGCCCTCGTGGCCAGCTTCCCGGCCACCTTCAGGCTCACTGCCCGAAGAAGGGCCTCGTCCTGAGAAGCCTGCGTCCACGTCTCGGGTCACTGGGTGCCGGGGAAGCAGGGAAGCCCAGACCCCTGGGGGCGGCTGGGGTGATGACTTTGCTGAGCGCTGGGGGTCCCGGGTAGAGCTGTGCCAGTGGAGGTGGAAAGCGCCCAGCTGGTAGAGAGCAGGGGCTCACGGGTGAGCCCCCAGACCCCGGCAGAGCCCGAGGCCCGGATGGGCCGCCAAGTGATCACAGAGCCAGAGTGCCTGTCCCAGCACTGGGACCTTGCTGGACGCCGGGCCGGGCAGTGGTCTCATTCGAAACTGTCTCCAAGTCAGAGAAAATGGGCCACAAACACACGAATCCCCCCAAAGGCCTCACTGCACTTCCTTCGCAGAGCAGCAGCTCCAGGAGGGAAAAAAAAAAATCCATTAAAAAAAAACCAAAAAACGTTGTTAAAGTGAATGGAAACATAAGGAGGTCCTTCACTGGCTTAAGAAAATAAACCAAAATCCAAAATATTCTGAGAAACACATTAGGGAATTAGAGGGGATCAAAACGTCCACCGCTGGGCCAGTTATCCGTCAGGCTCAGAGACATTTAATTCTGCATGAACAGCAGGGGGACCTCAGTTCGCCCCAGTCCTGAGAAAGTCCCTTCAGCTGTCCATTCTCTGCCTCAACAGTGGGGAGAAGGCCAGCCCGTTCTTGCAGATGGCAGGAGGGTCATGACGGCGATTCTTGCAGGGCAGGCTGAGCTCTTCCGGGAACCGAGCGCCGTGTTTACGCAGGACGAGGCCACCTCGGGTCAGGGTCCACCGCCAGCCGCACACTCAGCGGTGCATCCAGATGCCCCCGACCCCGTGGTGACATGGAGAGCTCCTCCTGGTCCTGGGACACCAGGCTGGCTCAGGGCCGGGGTGGGGGTCCTGTCTGCGTCCTTGTTGTCCTGCCGTCCAGCCACGTGCCTCCGTGAAGACAGGTGCAGATGCAGGGAAAGTGGAGACAGTGAGCGCTTGTCCAGCCGCTCAGTCGTGTCCTCCCAGGGTTGGCCTTCATTTTCGCTTGACTGTCTCCATGTGAGTGTGTGTGTCTTTTCCCTTCTAATATGGCCAACTGTCACATTGGATTCGAGCCATCCAATCCAGTATGACTTTGTTTTAATGTGATCGTGTCTTCAATGTGAGACCCTATTTCCAAAGAAGGTTCCATTCATTGGTTAAAATTTCAGCATATCTTTAGGGACACAATTTAACCTATAATAATGTGTGTGGTGAAAATTATTCCACCTTGGTTCTGCACTTTCCCTAACCCTTTGCAGGCATGTAAGTATTTCTTCTATGTCCTTCCAGAGCTGCTTTATATTATTACAAACAAGCACAAACCCAGACACTGGTTACTTCTGCCTTTATTCCTTGTCATTATCACCTAGTGCTATATCTGTCTTTATCTCCTATTAGTAGCAAGCCATAAGGTTTTACATCTTCCCTAGAGGCTCAGACAGTAAAGTATCTGTCTGCAGTGCAGGAGACCCGGGTTCGATCCTTGGGTCAGAAAGATCCCCTGTAGGAGGGAATGACTACCCACTCTCGTATTCTTGCCCGGAGAATTCCATGAGGAGCCTGGTGGGCTACAGTCCGTGGGGTCCCAAACGGTCAGACACAACTGAGCAACTAGTGCTTTACTTTCACTTTCTTTTAAGAACTTACAAAGGCTAGATTTTTTTTTTCAGTTAATAGTATGTAGTGGAGACTATTTGATAGAGACCCTCCATTTTTTACAGCTGTATAATATTCTATCATAGCAAGTCCCTTACTGATGAAAAGTGGGTTGTTTCTAAGCTTTTGCTGTTGCAGCCAACACCAATGAATAACCTTGTACGTACTTTATTTCTCCCTTGGATTAAAATATTTATAAGATAAATATAACTTACTTCAGGGCAAAAAGCATATACATTCATAATTTTAATATCTGTTGCCAGATTCCCCATAGAAGTTGAAAACATGTTTCCATCAGCTTTTCATGAGTGACTTTTTCCTCCTTTGCAGCCTCAGCACATTATCCTTTTTAAAAACAAACAAACAAACTAGGAATTGGATAATGAAATGTCAGTCTAGCTTAATTGGCATTTTTCTCGTGGGTGAGCTTGGGCACCTTTCCACTCATATATTTAAATGTCTGTAAAGTGTTCTTTTAAGCATTTTCTACTGGGTCACTGGGTTTTGTTTCTCATGGACTTGTGGGAACTATTTTGGTATTAGTTATATCCCCTTTGCCTGTATGACTTGCAAATATTTTTCCCATTTGTTGTCTTATGAAGGCTACTTTAACACGAATCTTAAATTTATTGTCAATTGATTGTCTTGGATCCATGTAAGTATTTTATTTCTTAAGTCAGAAGTAGTTTTTTTTAAAAAAAAGCTATAGAGTCTCTCATAAACCCAACAGTAGCAGTTGGTTGTTTATACGGTTTTGTCTCTGGGAGTGGCCTTGGGGGACAACAGCATATTAAGATACAAGCATAAATATGATTTTTCTTAGTAACAAAAACTGAGATTTTTTTTCATTTTGTAGGAACATTATAGAACACTGTGGTTGTATCCATCAATTATAAAGACAGAATAACAGCAATAGACCCAAATATCTGCCCTATATAAACCTATTTTTATTACTCTGACAAGATCTAAAATTTACTAAATAGCTTGGTTTAAAAAAAAAAAACAGATTAGAAGGTTCCCAGATGGCTCAGTGGGTAGGATCCACCTGCAATGCAGGAGATGAGGGTTCAATCCCTGGGTCAGGAAGATGCCCTGGAGAAGAAAATGGCAACCCACCACAGTATTCATGCCTGCAAAATCCCATGGACAGAGAAGCCTGGAAGGCTACACCCTGCAAAGTGTCGCAGAGTTGGACACAACTAAGTGAGTAAGCACAGCAAAAAAAAAAAAAAAAGTACATACTTCATGGATATAGTTTCAGAGAATATTTTGCCCCAAAGGGCCAAAAAAGTACCTTTTAATTTTTATCATGTTTTAATTTTCTGAAGATTTGATAAAATTTTACTAATATGTATGCACACAAACACACACACACATATATATATATTGTTGTTCAGATGCTGTCATGTCTGATTCTTTGTGACCCCATGAAATGCAGCATGCCAGGTTGCCCAGTCCTTGCCTGTCTTCTAGAGTTTGCTCAAACTCATGTCCATTGAGCTGGTGATGCTGTCCAACCATCTCATCCTCTGTCGCCCCCTTCTCCTCTTCCCCTCAATCCTCAGCATCAGGGTCTTTTCCAGGGAGTTGACTCTTCCCATCAGTTGGCCAAAGTATTGGAGCTTCAGCTTCAGCATCAGTCCTTCCAATGAATATTGAATTGAGTTCCTTTAGGATTGACTGGTTTGATCTCCTTGCAGTCCAAGGGACTTTCAAGGTGTATATATATATATGTAT
Organism: Connochaetes taurinus; assembly: GCA_006408615.1. Lineage (NCBI taxonomy): Eukaryota > Metazoa > Chordata > Mammalia > Artiodactyla > Bovidae > Connochaetes > Connochaetes taurinus. The sequence goes on from SJXO01001473.1 coordinate 711,858, forward strand.
GTATGTATATATGTATATATTCCTTTCTGAGATTTAAGAAACACCTGATGGCTGGCTGTTCATTTCAAGGGACATTTCAAGGGTGTCACCATCTGATCTGTTTGCTGATGTTAGTGGGTGGCTGCCTGAACCTTCACCAAGGGGAACATCGTGGAGGGGCTATCTGGCCACATGGGGGCATTTCACCTGCCTGCCAGCCTCCTCAGGAGTTCAGGGCTCCTGGGAACGCACCTGACCTGTGACCTTCATCTTGGTGGGTCGCACCCCAGCCCCTCAGGGAAGGGGCTGCAGAGCTAACATTTTGAAAGCGATTTTCTGCTGCTGAACAAACGTGTGGTTTATCACAGCCTTCAGAAACGTCGATTGATCGGGATTATCCCCTTTCTCCTTTCCTGTGTGCCTTCAATTAGCTGAATGAAAGCAAACCCCAGGCTTTAGGACCAAAAATAGCTGGGGAAAAGTGACGCAGACTTCACTGAGATGAAAGAGTGGAGCCCAGAAGCCTAATTAAAAGCAACTGAGAAACCAGCATTTGATACGGAGTTTACTCACCTGAAAAAATAAACGGAGAGCTGCAGCAGGGCTCGGGGGGAGGGCTGTGGGAAAGGGCCACGGGGTCCCTGGCGGGTCACAGGAAGGCCCTGCCCGCGAGGATACAGGCTGCCTCTCCGCCCCTCCCGGAGTCAGGGGGAGGTCGGCCAGGAGGGGACCCAGGAGGGCGCGCCGCCCCGGTGGCAGGGACCACCTTCGTCCTTCCCCCGGCGTGGGCCCTTCCCCTCCCTGCAGCGTGCGTCATTAGCGAGCATCCTCCCCCAGATCTCCCAGCCTCTTCCCGTCCCCCCGTCTCCTCGCCTCCAGCCTCTCCCCCGCCACCTTCCTGACATTCAGAGCGTTTCTGTGCATTCAGCATATGGATTGTTTTTGATGGCATGAGCTTTCAAGGACTCACTGAAAGAATGAGCCCTCCTTTACCAAGAGGAAAATTCTCTCCGTTTTGAGATAAATCAAGGCCCAAGGTCAGTCAAGAAATAAATGACTCCCTCTTTCGAACACTGCATATTTTTAACCTACAAGTCAGCCCCACATGTGGAACACGGGCAAATTTAAATGGCTTTGGCAGGGGTGGGGGGCCCTCTTGAGGCAGCTGCCATCTTGTCCAAGGTTTTACTTGGAGGCGAGAGAAAGAATTTCGCCTAATTGTCTTGGCCCTTGACGGCTGGGGGAGATGGCCCACATTCTCTCCTTTCCAAGCTGGATATTCATTACCGCGGGCAGCACCCGGGGTGGGGGAGGCAGAAAGATGTATTTGGTGTTTTCTAACAAATGCGGTGGCTTCGTTACTGCAAATAACTGAAAAGACAGCCCTGTTTCTGGAGCGATCTGCTGTGCGGAGGAGGCACAGGCCAGATGCTGGCTCCTTGGGGCCCCAGCGGCGTTTCCTCACCTCATGCTTTGCTGGGGAGGACCCAGGACTCCGTGAGACCGTGGCAGCCGGTATCAGCTGCTGTTCCACAGAATGTGAGGTCCAGGAGTTTTCACAGAGACAGGGGCCAGCAAACCGTGACCCAGGGGCCAAATCCAGCCGCATCTTACAAATAAAGTTTTATTTGAATGCAGCCACGCCCACGTGTCTGAGGATTGTCTGTGGCTAGTTTCAAATGGCAGAGTTGAGTAGTTGTGGCTGAGGCCATCTGGCCCCACAGAGCCTGGAAAAATCACACTCGGACCCTTTAAGAAAATGTCTGCCCAGCCCAGAATGGGGTAGGGATGGGCACCGAGTATCAGAACATCCCTGTTTATGAGATTTAATGTGAACCAGGGACTCAGTGGTCAGGAGCAACAAACAGAAAGGAAATAAAGGGCCAGGGAAACAAAGTCTATCTCCCACATCTGTGATCTTTCCAAGTCCACAGGAGGTTTTCCTAATCTTTCAATAACCCAGTCCAAGGGTGCAGAGCAGGTAACTGAATCTTGACAACTAGGGTTTCCCAGGTGGAGCTAGTTATAAAGAATCCACTTCCAATGCAGGAGAGGCAAGAGATCCGTGTCAGGACGATCCCCTTGAGGAGAGCACGGCAACCCACTCCAGAATTCTTGCCTGGAGAATTCCATGGACAGAGGAGCCTGGTGGGCTTCAGTCCATGGGGTGGCAGAGAGACAGACATGGCTGAAGCGACTGCGTGTGCAAGATTTGGGGGACACATCTACAAACCAAGGAACCCCAAAGACTACTGGCACACCCTCAGAAATCAGGAGGGGCCTGGGATGGGAGGATGGGAAATCAACCCGGCTTGATTTCGACTCCTGCCTCCAGGATGTGAGACAATAAATCTCTGTTGTTCTGAGCCACCAGCTGGAGGCACTTTGTCACAGCAGTCCCAGAAACTGAGCACACACCCTCTGTAATTTTTGAATACTGGACCATGTGAATGTCATATATATTCAAAGAAACAAGTAAGTAGTTGGGAAACTTTTTGGCCAAGAGAAGAAATAAATAAAGTAGGTCCTATGCCATGGCTCTGTTTTTAAAATCACTCAGAACTTCATGAGATAAACGGGGAATTCATTTCAATGGAGTCAGACACACTTAAGTGAATATTGTGAAAATAAAAGAAATAAACCAGCGGAAGTCCAGGGTAGGAAGGACTCCAGCCCCTCAGCCTCTGTCCTGGATGCCCGACCCAAGCTGAGAACTTGACTCCAGCGAGAGTAGCTCTTTCCCCAGTCTGCCTTCTTATCTCACATTTTTTTAAGAGAAAAAAGGTGAACTCCTTTGAGGAGCAAGAGAATCTGCCTGAGCCCAGTGAAGCGACCAGAGCTGTTGGGAGAGCTGAGCCGGGGGCTTTCGGCCGCTGTCCATCCGCGCCCACAAAGCAGCATCACAAATGGGGCAGCAGCGCCGGTGCTGCAGACACCCGGCTCCCTCTCCGCCTGTCGAGTGAGCCTGTGGCTTCTTGCAAACTGGGTCGGGGTCATATTTGCATTTGTTGTTAGCTCTGAAATTGAAAAAGTTGTTATGATCACAATGCAATTGAGACATGGGAATGTCTGGTCAACTCAACAAACTCAAAACAGATTTTGACCCTAGATGCTCAGCTGGATCTTTTTGAAAGAAAATACTTTTTAATAGGATGTTTTGGATTTACAGAACAATTGCAAAGATAATACAGAGTGTTCCTGAATGTCCCACACCCATTTTCCCCTATTAGTAACCTTACTCATTGGAAAAGACCCTGATGCTGGGAAAGATTGAAGGCAGGAGGAGAAGGGGACGACAGAGGATGAGATGGCTGGATGGCATCACCAACTTGATGGACATGAGTTTGAGCAAGCTCCCGGAGATGGTGATGGACAGGGAGGCCTGGCACGCTGCTAGTCCATGGGGTCGCAAAGAGTCAGACAAGACTGAGCTACTGAACTGAACTGAACTGAATCTGGTACATTAGTTACATTAATGAAACAAAATTGATAGCATCATTATTAACTGAACGGAGGTTCGTGACATTGTACAGGAGACAGGGATCAAGACCATCCCCATGGAAAAGAAATGCACAAAAGCAAAATGGCTGTCTGGGGAGGCCTTACAAATAGCTGTGAAAAGAAGAGAGGTGAAAAGCAAAGGAGAAAAGGAAAGATATAAGCATCTGAATGCAGAGTTCCAAAGAATAGCAAGGAGAGATAAGAAAGCCTTCCTCAGTGATCAATGCAAAGAAATAGAGGAAAACAACAGAATGGGAAAGACTAGCGATATCTTCAAGAAAATTAGAGATACCAAGGGAACATTTCATGCAAAGATGGGCTTGATAAAGGACAGAAATGGTACGGACCTAACAGAAGCAGAAGATATTAAGAAGAGGTGGCAAGAATACAGAGAAGAACTGTACAAAAAAGATCTTCATGACGAAGATAATCATGATGGTGTGATCCCTCACCTAGAGCCAGACATCCTGGAATGTGAAGTCAAGTAGGCCTTAGAAAGCATCACTACGAACAAAGCTAGTGGAGGTGATGGAATTCCAGTAGAGCTATTTCAAATCCTGAAAGATGATGCTGTGAAAGTGCTGC
>SJXO01001473.1:716267-733951 GCA_006408615.1 Connochaetes taurinus
AAGAATTGATGCTTTTGAACTGTGGTGTTGGAGAAGACTCTTGAGAGTCCCTTGGACTGCAAGGAGATCCAACCAGTCCATTCTAAAGGAGATCAGTCCTGGGTGTTCATTGGAAGGAATGATGCTAAAGCTGAAACTCCAATACTTTGGCCACCTGATGCAAACAGTTGACTCATTGGAAAAGTCTCTGATGCTGGGAGGGATTGGGGGCAGGAGGAGAAGGGGACGACAGAGGATGAGATGGCTGGATGGCATCACCGACTCAATGGACATGAGTTTGAGTGAACTCCGGGAGTTGGTGATGGACAGGGAGGCCTGACGTGGTGTGATTCATGGGGTCGCAAAGAGTCGGACACGACTGAGCGACTGAAGTGAACTGAACTGGTACTTTATTCAGATTTCCTTACTTTTTACCTGGTGTCTTTTCTGTCCCAGGATCCCCTCCAAGGCACCTGATTGCATGTAGCCATCCCATCCCCTTAGGCTCCTCGGGGCTGCGACAGTTTCTCAGACTTTCCTGGTTTTTGATGACTTGGACAACTTTGAGGAGAGCTGATTGGGAATTTTGTGGAATGTCCAGGGTTTTTTCCTCATGATTAGCTGGGACTATGGTTTGAGGAGGAAGACCACTGGCAAAATGCTATTCTCATCACCTCCTGTCAAGGGCACACACTGTTAAGATGGCTTGTCACTGTCAATACTGACCTTGAGCCTGGGCTGAGGTTGTTTCTGCCAGGCTTCTCCACTGCAAAGCTGCTCTAGCCCCCTAGCCCCGCCACACACACACACACACACACACACACACTGTCCTCCTTGGAAGGAAGCCTCTGTGCACACCACACACTTAGGGGTTGGGGCTCTGCTTTGTTTCCTTGAGGACAGAACGTCTCCATAAATTATCTGGAATTTTCTACAGAGACTTGTCTCTCTTCAGCCATTTATTTATTTATTCAATCATTTGTTTATATCAGCATGGGCTCATGGATATTTATTCAGTTCAGAGCTACTTTATTTACTTAGTGACTCTTTATTGAACAGGGTGGCTGTTTTGGAATCATGAGCAGATCAGCTCAGAGCTCAAAACGCACTGCGCAACCATCTACTCCAGCCTCTGTTTTTCCTCGCGTGGTGACCACATTTCTGGAACCTCCTTTATTGGCCACGTGGGGGCACGGGTGTGAGTGGGCAGGCTGTGCCCCACACACACACTCCCAACGGCATGTTTGGTGTAGTTGTCTGCACACAGCCCAGCGTTCGAACGTGGGGAACAACACAGACCATCTAATTCCTGTCCTCAAGTAGCTCCAATAGTCACTGGAACAGACATGAGGCACCCCAAACCCACACAAGACGAGAGAGAGAGAAGTACGGTGCCATCATAAACCAGAATGCGTCGGGTGCGCTATAGGGCAGTTTACCGAGGAGGATTTTCTTGAGCTGATGCAGGAATAGCATTTCTCAGAAAAGCTCTATTTTGTGAAAAGTGGGAACTGGAGATGTGAGATGACCATGGGAAGGGATGATGGGCTCGAATATATTTGTTTGTGTGTTTGGTTTTTTGAAGGAAGAAGGAACAGATGAACCTAACCCTAATAATCACTATTACAGTCCATCTACTATCGTTTAAAATCTTCTCTAAAAGCCAGAAGCATTCCCTGGCTTGTGTGTACTTCATATAACTCCCTGTTTGCCAATTCATATTAAAAGAAAATCTGTGCTAAAGAGAAACTGGGAGCACATGGCCACCTGCTCACCCTGCACTCAGGAGTCGGGCCTTCATGGAGTGCTTCGGGGGTTTACCCACTCTGAGGTTTCCGTTTGGAGTCTGGGCCCATGTGGGGTGTGGGGATTGGCTTTACTCTGAGAGACCCCAGGTGAGTTTGGTAAAAGCTTGTAATGTAGAAAATTTTCTTTACAAATCAGGAAAGCAACTGATTCTCATGAGATTTTTATATGTAGGTCAGTAAGTTTGCTGAATTTGTCTTTCAGGTCAGGAACTGGAAGAGATCTTACTGGCCGCCTGCTTTTAACCTCACTGTTTGCTGAACGGAGCAGGGGGGGCACAGAGCGGGGTGACTGGACAAGGCCACCCACTGGCAAGCACAGAGCCACGGCCAGCCTGGGGCCAGGGACGCCAACAAACCTTCCTGGGTTCTGATCGGGGGTGGCGGAAACTCTTTGTTTTAAAAGTTAAATATTTCTGTCTCAAAACAGCTGGACTTCCTGCTTCTGTAGGGAAAATAACACTGTGTGTGCGTGCGTGCGTGTGCACGTACGTGTTATCAGGAGGGGTTTCCCAGGTGGTGCTGGTCGTAAAGAGCCCGCCTGCCAATGCAGGTGACAAGAGATGTGGGTTTAATCGCTGGGTTGGGAAGATCTTGCGGAGCAGGGCATGGAAAACCACTCCAGTATCCTTGCCCGGAGAATTCCACAGACAGAGGAGCTTGGCAGGCTACAGGCCATGGGGTCACAGAGTCGGACACAACTGAGCATCTTAGTCCTCCCACGTGTGTAGTTGGGGAAAAGTGCTAGTAAAACATCATGCCGCGTAACAGTGTGCTGATGGCATCCAGTTCAGTTCAGTTCAGTTCAGTTCCGTAGCTCAGTCGTGTCTGACTTTTTGTGACCCCATGGACAGCAGCCCACCAGGCCTCCCTGCCCATCACCAACTCCCGGAACTTCTCAAGCTCATGTCCATTGTGTCGATGATGCCATCCGACCATCTTATCCTCTGTCGTCCCCTTCTCCTCCTGCCCTCAATCTTTCCCAGCATCAGGGTCTTTTCCAATGAGTCAGTTCTTCGCATCAGGTGGCCAAAGGATTGGAGCTTCAGCTTCGGCATCAGTCCTTCCAATGAATCTTCAGGACTGATCTCCTTTATAATTTACTGGTTTGATCACACGAGAGTGTAATGATGGCATTAAATTGGTATTAACTTGTGATGCTGGTCATTCAGCTGAACTTCTCTACTTCGGAGCAAGCTGCTGGCTTGAAGTGTCTCCAGATAAAGACGCCTCGCCCTGTGTGTCATCTCGTGACCCGTGCTCCTGAGATGCCATGGAAACACTCCTCTCCTCAGCAGCTGCAGTCAGGGGGCTTCGGTTAACAGTCGTGTGTGTGAATCCCGCTTGGCCTCCTAAGCGACACACCTGTTATAGGTCGAGTGTTTGGGTTATCTGTTGCTGCATAAAATTCTGCCTCCAAACCTTAAAAGCACATTGCTAAATGAAAGAAGCCAGTCTGTAAAGGCTATGTGCTGTACGATCCCAGGGACGTGACGCTCTGGAAAAGGCAGAACCATGTAAAAAGACCACAGTGGGGAGATCAGCGATTGTCGGGTTGGAGGGTGGATGAGCGAGGGATAAAGAGTGGCACGCAGAGGACTTTTAGGGGCAAAATTACTCTATATGACTCTGTCACAGGGGGCATATGACATCACAGTGTTAGTCAATTCGGTCGCGTCCAGCTCTTTGTGACCCCATGGACTGTAGCCCACCACGCTCTTCCGTCCATGGGATTCTTTCCAGGCAAGAATACTAGAGTGCCGTGCCCTCCTCCAGGGATCTTCCCCGCCTCAGGGATCAAGCCGGTATCTCTCAAGTGTCCTGCATTGGCAGGCAAGTTCTTTACTGCTAGTGCCACCTGGAAAACCCTATTACATCACACATTTGTCAAAACCCGTAGGATGTATAGCACGTTGCTAGAAAACTAGAGCAGAAAGCATTGCTTCCTGCTAATCAACCGGAGGGCGGCTTAAACCCACGAAAATTCTCAGTTATATTCAGAAAAAAAAAATATATTACTTTCAAGCAAAAGAAGTCATTAGACATAGGCTAACGGTATTTCTTACTAAGCTCTTAAATACTGCAGTAAACACCCATCCTATAGAAGCCACAAGGAAGGGACAGGTGGGTCCCTCTGGGGACCTTCAGGGCTGATCCAGTTCTTCCCTCCGAGACAGGGCCTGGAGTCCCGGGTGCAGCCAGGGTCTCCCAGGCCGTGGGCACTGCTCCTCAGGGGGGCCTGCCACCTCTCCGGCAGCCCCTCCCCACCCTGTCCCCCGCCTCCAGGAGTCTCTCTTGGGGCTGTGCCCCTCTGCTTTGGCAAGCACATCTGGCAGCATCCTAAACTTCTTCTCCTCTAATGACTTACATTTTGGGTGCACAGAAGCCAGAGGGGCTCCTGGACCATTTTTCTTTCTGGCCTGGGGCTGCCTCCAGCAAGTCTGAAGAGACTCGGACAGTTATCTGCCAGGAGTGTCACTGAATTCAAGGTCACAGAAGGAAGATGAGCCAAGATAAGCTCAGGCTGTCAAACATCCATGGAGGGCAAAAACAGTGGAGTCACAGGGCTGTGGGAGAGGCAGAATGTGCCTGTCACAGTGGACCTCATTTCAGGATGGACAGATGCTCCGAGGGCTCCCTGGAGGAGGTGGCGGGAGAGGGTGGGGGAGAAAGAGGAAGCGAAGGACGAAGATGATGCCGGCAACAGAGCCAGTGTCCATGGGGAGCGGCTGGAGGAATTCTGGCAAATACCTGGACGCGAGATAGTCTGAAGCAAGGCCCTCCTTTCTCTGGGGTGCTAAGGCCAGGAGTCCACAGGGAGCCATGAGGAACGGGCTGGACTGCGGGGCCTGGGCTGCGGGAAAGTCCACCTGGGAGGCGCGTGGCAGCATGAGCCCCTGTGCTGATGTGCTGGCGGGGGCCCAGTGCCGCTCCGCGCAGCCAGCGGGCGGCGAACGGGCACCCACAGGGCCCCGCCTTCGCAACAGGGACTCGCGAGGCAGCGAGGGTCTCGGGGCGAGGGGAGGAGGGAAGGAGCGCGAAGCAACCCGAGACCGAGCTTTTGGAAAGGAACGCTTTCCTCATCCTTTTCCTGGATGATAGCAGCCAGCTGTATCCAAAGTTCGCATCTCAGGACTCGGGCAGGAGACGCTCTCCTCTCGGTACCTGAGCAGTTAGGGAGCTTTGGAAACTTAATTTAAAACAAGTGAAAGTTCATCACATAGCGCGCACCACCTAGAAGGGATTTTCAGTTGTTCGGAGTATTTTGAGGCTGTAAGCAGGCAGGGTGTTCTGCTACAGTTGCCTTGTGAACACAGGCTTTCTGCTTGGAGGGAACAAAAATAAACTTCAGTCAGTGCTCCCAACCCCAGTTGCAAAGTCAGTAGCGCACATGCTTCTCTTTGTCTTTGCACCACTTCCATTAGAAAGATAGGCACCCGTGAGCTGTATCAGCCCGCAGTAATCACGCAGACGTCACTCAGATACTGCGCTCTTGGAAAACAAGGGGGCGGACGCCAAATGGTGTTTGTAAGTGGCTCGCAAAGGCTTTGCCTCTCAAGCACGGTCAAGTTCTGAAAATCACTTCCATCTGAGGAGGGTTTGGGAGCCTGGTGTGACAGGAGGGGATGGGGTCAGCCAGTAATCTGATCACCGCGAAAATCGTCACAATTATCACCTGCGTGGGTGGTCCTGTCCCGGGCTCAAACTGACCTGGAACATAGCAAGCATCACACCGCTCTCTCTTGTCCCTGAAGGCACGACTCTCGCAGCGCCGAGGCCCTCCGTGGTTAATGAAGAGTAGACGGCACGCTGTCTGCGGGGCTGAAGCCAGCACAGGACTTGAAGACCCCACAGCTTCCCCCTCAAAGCCCAGGACACGGGCTCCAAGACCTCCATCCGTGGCATGTGCACACCTCCCAGCCATTTGGTTAAAGGTGAACCCGAGCAGTGCTGTGAAGGGCTTGACAGATGTCAGTAAGCTCCCAAGTCAGCTGGCCTTACACCGGAGGTGACCCAGTGGGCTCAGAGATTCAGAGCAGGAGAGAGACTGACATGCCCTTGCTGACTGAGAGGGGACGGGCCCGTGGCGGGGAGGTGACCCCCGCAACTTCAGAGCAAGTCCCTGCTGACACCAGAAGGAAAAGGACCCCAAGTCCTGCACCCGCAGGGAACTGGATGCTGCCGAGGGCCATGAGCTCGGAAACTCCAGACGAGAAGGCCGCCAGACCGTGCCGGACTTCTGATCCACAGAGCCTTCAGTAACATCGGGATAACAAATTCTAGCTTTCAGCCACTGTTTGTGTTAGTTCATTATTCCACGGTGGAAAATGCATACAGCCCCCTTTGAAAGTGTTAGTTGCTCAGTCATGGCCAACTCTTTGTGACCCCAAGAACTGTAGCCACACACCCCCTGACCCCAGGCTCGACTGTCCATGGGATTCTCCAGGCAAGCATGCTAGTGTGGGTGGCCATTCCCTTCTCCAGGGGAGCTACCTGACCAGGAATCAAACCCAGGTCTCCTGCATTGCAGGCAGGTTCTTACCATCTGAGCCGCCAAAGCAGCCCCCTTTACATCCTTCCATAATTATCTTTCATTGTTTTCACTCACTCTCATCCTCTATTTCTGATGCACATTAAATACATGGTAAGCCAGACGGAGAATGATTTTACATCCAAGAGCCTCCTCTTAAAGAAAAGACCCTAGAGACGCAGGTTCTATCCCTGGGTCAGGAAGATCTCCTGAAAGAGGAAATGGCAACCCACTCCAGTATTCTTGCCTGGAGAATCCCATGGACAGAGGAGCCTGGTGGGCTACAGTCTAGGTAGTGAAAAGAGTCAGGAGTCAGGCACGGCTGACTCACTAAGCACACATACACACTGAAAAAGGAGGGTCCTTATATATTTAAAAGGGAATTCAAGCTTTTATAATGATGTTTTGGCATTTACAGTCTTGTGCCATGAGAACCCACCCCAGTACTCTTGCCTGGAAAATCCCAGGGGCAGAGGAGCCTGGTGGGCTGCAGTCCATGGGGTCGCAAAGAGTCAGACACGACTGAGCGACTTCACTTTCACTTTTCATTTTCATGCACTGGAGAAGGCAATGGTAGCCCACTCCAGTGTTCTTGCCTGGAGAATCCCAGGGACGGCGGAGCCTGGTGGGCTGCCGTCTATGGGGTCGCACAGAGTCAGACATGACTGAAGCGACTTAGCAGCAGCAGCAGCAGCCGCCGCCATAAGAAAAGCAAAATAAAATAGGCTGCTGTCTGCGTCGGCTGTGGCCAGGCTCCCCTGCGGTGTGGTGTTCACACCCCGCGACCCTGCAGCACTCACATTCTCAGAGGTGGGAAAGCGGGGCCAGGACGAGGGTGAGACCAGAGGGACACAAACTTGAGGCGGAGGGGAGGGGGTGAAAAACTCAGCCGTTGAGATAAGTGGCGCGTCAAGATTCTGATCAAACACACACAGCACAAAACGTGCCTTTTAACCACTTCTAGGCTCAGCGGCTTTAACTTCACGCTGCCCTGCCCCCATCTCTGCCTCCCCGGGACTCTCCGTCTCGTGAAACTGAAACTCTGCCCTCATCGTACCGGTAACGCCCCAGATAAATAACATATTAATGCAATGTTTGTATCAAACTCCATTTTTCAGAGAAGTCTTAGGTTCACAGCAAAATTGAGAGAAAGGTGCAGAAATCTCCTGCCTGCCCCCTACCCCCCCACATGCCCTGTTCCCACATCATCGACACCCCCACTGGGGATATAGTCGTCATGGCCGATGATCCTACACTGACACGCCGTCAGCACCCAGAGCCCGCTGTTTACGTTAGGGTTCACGCCTCGTGTTATACATTCCAAGGCTTTGGACAAATGCTTAACGGCATGTATTCATCACTGCAGTGTCCTACGGAGGAGTCTAACTGCCCGCCCAGAATCCTCTGTGCCCTGCCTGTTCACCCCGCCCTCCCTCCCTGCCCCCCAATTCTGGGAGCCCCTGATCTCGTCACTGTGTCCATAGTTTTGCCTTTTCTGGGATGTCATCGAGTTGGAATCACAGCACACAGCCTTTTCAAATGGGCTTTTTCCATTTAGTAATACACATTTAAGTTTCCTAGTACAATATTTTTTTTTTCAAAGATCAAAATTAATACCAAAAATATCCAGGATGAGCAAAACATCGAAATGTAAAGGCTAGCTGGGTCTTCACACATCAACTCACTTTGCAATCCGATCGTGTAACAGACTCCGTCCTGTAATAAAAATGAGACTTTGCTCTGACCGTTCGCTGCCAATAGTTCCGCTTATTTGAGGAGGTCGTCTACATGAATTATGGAGCCGGCCGTGACAGATTGGACCTGGAGCCTGGCGGCCACGGGCATTCCTGCTCGTCCCGCCCCTCCCCTGCCGGACATTTCTGGGAAGTTCATAGGTGGGGGGTGGTGTCGATTACCGCTGAGAAGTTCGTCCAGATCATGGAATAAACAAGGCCTGGAGAGTCGGCGTGGAGCTTGTGTCCCCGGCTTCCAGCACAAGCTCCCATTGCTGTTTTCAGACCGTTTCCTGGCTTGACTTCAAAATAACCGCGTTCCGAAGTTCAGCAGGAAAGCGCTTGCAGGGATGAGAGAAGTACTTTGTGCCGGGAAAGGCAGGGTCCTGTCCCTTCCCAGCCCCTTCCCTGCCCCCTCCCTGCCCCCTCGGGCGGTGTGAGGTGGGGTGGAGGGGCTGCCAAGGCTGGCCCCCTCCTTTTGGCAGGAGGAGCCCCCCCAGGAGGCAGCCCCAACAGTGCTGAGCACGCGTGACTCACCGGGACTAGCATCTCCAAGGAGCTCATCGAGGGGACCGGGAAGGAAAGACGTCACCCCCTTGAGCCCGGTCCAGGGAGGGTCAGAAGATGCCATTTCTAACTTCCTTTGGATGGAAGAGGGTCTCCAGGCTTCTCAGAGGCCAAGGAGTGACTTGGCCAGAGTTGGTTTCTGAGGGCGTGGGGTCCACAGGGGGAGGAGGAAAATGCTCCAAGCCTGACAGCAAATGCGTGGGGAGATGGAGCAGAGAGCTGGCGATGGGGCCGGGCTCGAGCGGGGCCGCGAGCAGGCTGAGGGCTCTTCCGGGCGGAGCAGCTGTGAGGCGCTCTCCTGCTCAAGAGATGAACAGGCCCCCCTCCTAGCCCCAGGGGAAGGGGCTGTTTCTGGAGTGACTGTGGATGCCCGCCTCGCAGGAGAGGAGCACTCGCTACTTTCTCACATCTACTCTCCTATCCGGAACGTGCCACGTTAGCACAGACCACGCTGTGGTCGTCGCTCAGTCACGTCCGACCCTCTGCAACCCTGTGGGCCGACCCCTGCAGCACGCCAGGCTCCCCTGTCCTCCACCGTCGCCCAGAGTCTCCTCAAACTCCTGTCCATCGAGCCGGCGAGGCCGTGAAAGAACTGGTCTGTATTCCCCGATCTTCTGGACCTCAGCTCTTAGCTCGCAGAGCTGAGCCTCCCCGAGCTCTCAGGGACTGACAGAAGGAATGGCTGGGAGTCTTGCATCTCTTCACGTCGCTTGTGAGCCCTGACTCTGAGAATAAGGCCCACGCCCGCAATGGAGTCATGCCTTTCCATGGCAGGGAAGGGGGAGCATGGGTCACCTGTCGCCTCATGGGCTGCGCTGGAGCTTGTTGGGTGAGGGCTCTGGGACACCCTGGGTCTCAGCCCAGGCCTGGCAGAGATTAGCTCTTCTCTCCTGCCCTCAAATAGAGGCTGGGTACTGCTCCCCTGCTCTTTCCGAGTGTCTCAGGACTGGGATGAGGGGTGTCTGAAGTAACCACGTTTTCTCAGGGTGAAGAGTCCAGCCCAGAGCTGCACAGGGGTGGCTGGGGTGGGCTTCCCTGGAAATTCTGCCCATGTTGAAGGATGTCATGTGACGATCAGGGCATCACGCTGCCTTTCCATCTCTTCACAAAAATAACAGAAATGAAGTTCAGCCCTAAACCACCTCGTTCACCAACACAGAACTTCCCTGAAACAGCCTCTAGCACACACACAAACACACCCGCCAAGATTACCTCCCCTGATGGTGAAATGCAAAGCAAGAAGCAAAGAGGAGAGGGGCAAGGGAAACATCTCAGACCAGACAGGTGCCGTTTCTGTGTCATGCTCTTAGCAGGGAAGTTCATACAAAAACAAAACAAGATGTGAATACAGACAGACTCTGGGGCACCGAGTGCTTGTTCTAAATCTGCCCCACTGGCGCTGCTACTCGCTGTGTCTTTGCTGCGTCCTGGGCCTCTAATTGTGATTTTCTTTCCTCCCCCGTTAGATTTTTGTTCTTTTGAAGTTAGGAAACGTCAGTGGTTTCTTTCAAGCGTTTTTGGGCAAGACTCTTTTTTTAAGAGTCGGAGCAGGAAAAGGCCATTCAGCTTATCTCGTTCACTTCCTGAAATCCAAACAAGCTCTCAGAAAACCGCATCACACCCCATCCATTCAGCGAGGGGCTCTGCACTTGGACAGGAGATTTCAGGGCCATTTCTCTTTTATAAAAACCTTCAGAACTGGATCTGAAAAACCTCCAGAGATTTGGAGAAATAACTTGAAAGCCTGAGGCTAAAATTGGGTGGTTATTTCCCTCCTGAGGAAATGATTCAGAAAAATCCTTTCTTTCCTCAGAGAATTCCATCCCCGCTGGCCGCCCAGAGCCCCCACGTGGACCAACGGCTGAGTTTTTCAGACTTGTGGGCTGATTCCGTTTCTCTGCTGAGCAGAGGATGCCTCCAGCTGTGCCAGTTCCTCCCCGGTCCTGAGGACCAGACTCTGAGAGCCACATGTGATGGGGAGGGAGAGTTCTGAATGAATCTGCTCCCCCATCAACTAGCACTTATTAAGGAGCCACTCGCAGGGACTCCCCTGGCGGCACAGCGGATAAGAATCCGCCTGCCAGCGCAGGGGATGCCCTGAGTGCTGGTCTGGGATGATCCCACAGGCTGCAGAGCAAGCGAGCCCCCATCTCACCGCTACTGAACCCCGAGTGCCTAGAGCCTGTGCTCCGCGACAAGAGAGGCCGCCGCAGGGAGAAACCCGCGCACCTCAACGGGAGCAGCTCTCACTCGCCGCGACTAGAGAAAAGCAACAAAGAAGACCCAGCGCAGCCGCAGCCACAGAAAAGAAATAACTTTTAAAAGTCACTTACAGAGCATCAAATCTCTCACTAAGCAAAACAAAATAAAATTAGAATTCCAACCCCAAACTTAAAATCTCATTTTCTCAAAAAAAAGGTTCGAAGCTCCCTGCCTTTAAAAGACAATTATGAGAGGGCCAGTGGTCAATACAAGTCAGCCGAGTCTCCAGAGCCTGCCCCACCTCGGTCAATAGTCTGCGCTTTCAGGATTCCTCCCCTTTTAATGTAGAAGAGCAGAAACATCGAGCAAAACACACGGCAGGATCAGGCAGCAGGAAGCAGGCAGCACCCCATGCGACCGCCTCATCTGACCGGACAAAGCTCCTCAGGAAGTCCCTGGCGTGGTCCTGGCACCGCGATGGCAGCGTGAGTGTCCTTAACACCGCAGTCAACAGGGGGTCGAATGACCGCGAGCGGTGGCACCTCTGCGTAGCAGCCGCTGCTCCCGGGGGCCCGCGGGGGTCGCTGAGGGGCCCGAGGGGGTCGCTGTGTTCGGTGCTGGCCGCCAGGAATCTGCTCGCCGTTGTCAAGGCAGACAGTCCACCTACTCATCCTTCAGCCCATGCACAGCGGTGGAATCCTGAAGCCCACACTCATCAGAGGAGCCGCAGAAACGGGCCCAGTCATCCAACATGGTTTTTTTTAAGTTCTACTATCAAACCACAAGATTTGTAGTCATATTTCATTGTCACAGTTTAAAAAAAAAAAACCAGTCCCCAAATCATGACATCTGATTCTTTCTATTAGGACCTGCTTGCTTGCTGTGTGGTGTTTTTTTTTTTTTCTTGCTGATTTTGAACAAATTCCAGTGACATCACCAGTGACATCATGATCATCAAGTTTCTGTGATAAAGGAGACACCGTTCCTGAGTGCCTCACGAGGAGAGAGTCTCCTTGTCCTTCTAGGCACCACCATTTTATTTTGAGTCATATACGTTTCGGTTATTTTTTTCCAAAATATATTACAAACCTCTCAATCCTCCTAAGACCTGATTTTTTAAATGACAGTGACCTACGCAGCCTAACGTTTACCACGCTCATCACGTCTGCGTGCAGCTCAGTGGTGGTGAATTCATTCACACTCTTGCGTGACCACCACCCCTGCCCGTAGGACTGACCATCGTGAACATAACACAAATGTGCTTCGATAAAGACTCAGCGCCGCCCATAGGCCCCCAGCGCTCCGAGCGCTGTGACATTGCTCACGGCGGGAGAGGGGACAAATGAAGTGTCTGTGCAGCTTATGCTGCACGTCAGCTGACCTCGAGCCCCTGAGGTTTTGGGGTCGTGAGATGGTTTTTATTGCTCCTGTTTCTGTTATTCTGTCTTCTCCCATCAGGGGTAACAACCATTCTCTCTGCTTCCAGAACACTTTCCTGTGACGCCCACTCTCTCCTAGTCTACTGCAGGAAAAGCCAGCGGTCAGACTCTAAAATGTGCTTAACTGAGAGTCCGGCCGTGGGGAAAACTTTCCCTTGAGTTAGGGTCAAAATAGCCTGTGAACGGACCTCACGATGTGCGTTTTCTTTGGAAAACATTCCTGATTCTTCCAGATTCTTCCCTGCGTCTTAGGTGGCGGTGACTGACGCGCGTCTGGCCTGTGGAGAAGGGGGCTCGTGCTGGCGGCTCTTCGTTGTCCAGAGGCCCCTGAACATCAAAAGGCAGCGGTAACATCTGGAGGCCTGGTCCCCACTGGGAAAACAATAGAGAAAATTAAATTAGGGAGAGAAAAATTTAAGCAAACTCCCTTTCAGGTTCCTATCATTTCCTGCCATAGAAATAAAAGACAGATTCTTTCTCTATTTGCTCTCAATTTGTCTTGACCATATCATTTTTACTCATGAAATTATCCCTCCTAAGTGTAGCCAGCAGAGAAATAAACTCAGAACCCAGAGCTCAAGGGCAACCTTGGAGGGTCCGTCAGGCTGCACATCCTTCTCTCCTTTCCTCCAGCGCCTGCGGGCAGAGTGGGTGGGCTGGCGTTTTCTCTGAGAGCATCTGCCGTGGGCACTCTACCGAGGGGGTTTAACTAAGTCACTGGTTCTCAGTTTGGGGCAGTTTTGCCCTCATGGGACATTTGGCAAGGAATGGGAACAACTGTGATTTTCACAACTGGGGGAGGGGGAGAATCGAGCAGGTGGACGCCAGGGAGGCTGCTGAACAGCCTCCAAAACCAGGAACCCCCCACCCCCAGGTGTGGACTCCTCAGCCCCCGCGTCAGCAGCTGAGGTGGGAAACCAGAGCGGAGAGGTCCAAGGGCGACAGAGGAGACGGATGCTGCAGGCGGGGACACAGAGGATCCCGGTGACTACTCGGGGGCCCGGGGTGGAAGAGCTCCTGCGAGTGTAGTCTTTAAGCCAGAGGACTTGCTTTGGGGGGTTTGAGCCTATAAAATGTAAATGATCCTTGTTGAATTGAGGCCTCAAAGTTGAGCTGAGCTGAGCATTCTGAGAATTGTTGTAATTGTATATATTACAACCATTTCATATAAAAATATGTTTATATATATATTAAGTATATATAAAGAGAGAGTGGGTTCTATACCTACATGGATAGAGACATGATTACTTTACATACACACACACACACACACACACACACACACACTATTGGTTCCATTTCTCTGATGAACCCTAATGATCATTCACTAACTCGTTTGTAAGAGGAGAATTTGAAGACAGTCTAAATTTCCAACATCAAGAGCCAATATAATAGAATACAGAATATTTATTAAAAGGAACAATTGAGTTTATGCCTTGAACAGCTCTTGAAACAAAATGTTGAATATGCAAAATGGTCTTAATCAATGCACACAACGGGATGTCACTTATGTAAATTTTGAAAATACAGAAATCAATCCTGTCTTTATTATGGAAAACAGAAGTGTGATGAGTATAAAAACAAGTGACCCACAAGGGACCACATCAAGTTAATCAGAGCTGTGTCCTCTAAGGAGGGAGGGGGACGGGGGCGGCAGGGATGTGGAGAAGTGGGGTCCAGAAGGAACCCAGGGAATTCCACAGTTTCCTTGGTGAAACTTGGTTGTTTCATAAAAAATGTCTAAGGCATGAGGGACAAGATGTTTGCTCTTTGCAGACGGTGGTCATTGTAGGTAGGATCCTGGTTCCTTCCAACACGCATCCACAAGGAATCCACGACGGTGGCATCGGTTGGAAAGAGTCCGTGCAGAGGTAACTAAGCGGTGATTCCAGGTGAGACCACCCTGGATTCAGCTGAGCTCCAGGTCTTACGACAGCTCCTTTTCATCATGGATTTCCATTCCGCTTCCACAGTTCTGGGCCTGTTATTCCCAAATATGTTCATATACTGGTGAGAAAAGAGCTAACCTTCACATTTCTTCAAGGTACCTTCATCAAATGTGAAAGTTAGAGCTTGTTCTTGAAGTGGTTCCAAACCTCTGATTTCAGCGTCGGAATATGGTCTTCAAAGCACCCCACCTGCCCTCGGGCCCTCACTTCTTCAGTGTGGCAGCCTTGAAACCTGGCAGCTCCCTGGCAGGGCCACAGGGGAAACGGCCAGGACTCCTGCTCATCCTTGGGAGCAGAGCTGCCCTGTGAGCCGGCCAGCCTGCACTTGGATAAGAGATTGGCTTTTGTTGCGTTAGGAGACCTAGGGGCTTATTTGTTATGCAGCATGACCCATTTTCCTGACTGATACAAGTCCCCCAAGCAGCTGTCTCATTATTCATTCTCCTGAACTCCTTGAACATCAGCATTTACAAACCTGCCAGAGAAATTCTCCAAGTGGCCACGGCTCAGTCCGTTCTCCTTCAGATCCTGAAAGCATTTGTGAACAAGCACTAAAGTCACTTTATGGTCTCTTCCACTGGGATTTCACAAATACCATCTCATAGCCAACATTTTACCTCCCTCGTCTGACTCAGAAAAACATATGGTAATCAGAACACCTTTTGCACAATAAGGAAAACAAAGGCGCCTTTACAGCTGGTGCTGGCTCCCAAACGCGGGCGGGCGCTGGGCTCTGAGTCCCGGCCAGCACCGGCTGCTCGCTCACAGGCTCCTCCGAGAGAGGGAGGCCCCGTGCTGGCGCGAGGTGTGTGAGCACCTGTGTGCGTCTGCTGCGTCTAACTCCTCCTACCCCCAAACCGCAGCTTCCTGTAGACCTCTCCCACACAAAGCCTCCCCTAGCGATGGCGACGTGACTCAGGGACACACTGAAGGGGCGCCGAGCACAGGCCCCCAGGTACAGAGGCCTGGGGGCCGACCCTGGCCCTTCTCAGCTGCGTTCCCACCCAAGCGACTCCACTTCCTCGTGTGGAAAATGGACCATCATGTCTGCTCATGGCGTTTCTAGGGAATATTGAAAGTGCTTCCTGGAGGGCCTGCCTGGAGGGCAATCCCCACAGTCAAGGCAGATGAGGGTGGACGTGGCTGTTGATCTCCGGGCCCGTCCCCGGAACCCCGACCCTAGAGGCAGATCACACCCCCTCTCGGAAGCAGGTCAGAGCCCACAGATGCTTGCAGCAGCCTTGCCCCAGTGGGTGGGAGGCAGACACGGGGGTGAGGCGTCCTGCAGCCAGGGAGGCCCTTCCCCCCACGGAAACCCCAGGCCCCCCCACTGGGCAAACCTGAAAACCAAAGAGCCAGACACTTCTGGTCGATGAGATGTGTTGCGACCGGTTTTCAAGGAGAAACCTGCGTATTGACAAGTTCATCTTGAAATGAATGCAGCAGAGAGACGTCTTCACGGAGAGTCACTGAAATGCTCCTGGCTGCTGATGGCTGATGACATCTGAGGTGATTTTTCAGACTATATTTTATAAAAGCAGTAATGTCATGTGCACAAAACAAATAAGATACGTTTTCTTATTTCTTTTTATTTTGTATTTACGGAAATAAGGAGGAAGTGCCCCAAGTTTTGAGTCTGGACTGAATGTCCAATGCCAGCTCTGCTGCCAGCAGCCAAGGCCCCAAGTGACCCCGCGTCTCCAGGGGCCTCGTGTCCACATCTCGGCACAGAGACGGCAGTGTTTACCTCCTGGGAAGATCTGGCACTTCCTGTGCGTAACTTACAGCAACACAGCTAGAACAGGACTCAGAGAACAGTCAAATTTTTTTTTAATTCTAACACTCCCAAACAACCTGGCTTCCCTGCGGTTCATCTGATAAAGAATCCGCCTGCAATGCAGGAGGCTTGGGTTCAATCCCTGGATTGGGAAGATCTCCTAGAGAAGGGAAATGCTACCCACTCCAGTATTCTTGCCTGGAGAATCCCATGGACAGAGGAGCCTGGCAGGCTACAACCCACAGGGTCGCAAAGAGTAGGACACAACTGAGTCACTTTCACTTCCAAAGCAACCTGCTGGGGAAAGTCATTTTTCAAAGAAGGTACTTACTGGACATTGACCAGCCCCAGCAAAGTCAGAGAAGGCCGTGTTCCTTCTGCTTCTTCTCCACAGCCTCCACGTCACTGGGGGTCAGGGGAGGTGGGAAGACTTAGCTGTGGACGCCGGAAGGTGGTCACCCTCTCGGCCACACTGACGAGCAGCCCAGGGCAGGCGTGTGAAGCCGCAGCAAGTGTGCAGCCCCGCTGGTGCAAGCCCACCCGCCCCACGCCGAGCAGCCTGGCTCCAGCCTGTCTCCACTGGAACCCAGCACCCAGCTCCTCTCTGCGGGTCTCCGTAGACGCGGGGGGCGGAGAGGACCCCGCGCCTCACCACCGGCGCCATCCACATTTGCTCTCTGCTTCCTCCTCCCCCGGCCCCGCACCTTCCGCTTGCGGCCGTCCTTCTCCTTCCAGAAGTTGGCAGGTCAGCTGGAGGCCAATCCCCACCAGCTCCTCTGTCTTTCCCATCGTCAGGTTAGACGTCCCGTGAGGGCCAGGGATCCACACTCTGCTCATCAATAACGTCCTCAGCAAATCCGTCCACGTCCTCCCGGCTCCCCTCGCTCCTCCACTCGGTCAGGGGGGCCCCGGCCTCCAGCCTCCCAGTCTTCCCACCTCCCTCCTCCCGGGAGCTCAAGCTTTCCCTCCCTGTTTGAATCCTACGCTCGCCATCTCATCACTGCGAGGAGCTTATGAGACATCATCGTTCTTGGGGGCTTGCAATTTTGTCCCAGGGAGGTTTCCTGCCTACAGCTGAACAATGGTCTTGTTTTAAAAACTGCAACAAACTAAAGGGATAAGGTATTCAGCCTGCAGGGCTCATGATTAGAGAAGCAAGTTTCCTGGGCACAATTTATCGCCCCCCCCACCAAATGTGCACCGGCCACGGCCTCGGGGACCGCGCTTGGCCGCTCTCCACGGCTTGTCGGACAGGCTCCCCAGGAGTGACCAGCAGGAGCTCCTCCTCTCTCCCGCGCACGGTGAGTTACTATCAGCAGAAAATAGGCCACAGGAGACCCCCTGGGCCCGGGTCTTCACAGCAGCCCCGCTCCCGCCTGGAGCCGGGGAGGAGGGCAAACAGGCCGGAGCTCTGGACGCTCCTCCTCTCGGCCGGCGGGAAAGCCTGCGGGATGCAGGCGGACCCTCCCGAGGTTCTGTGCGGCCATGCCCGCCCGCGTCTCCGCTTTGTTTAGGACGAGCCGAGGGGCCTTCGCTCCAGCTCACAGAAGTATCTCGTTGGCCACGTAATCTTGACCATCGGGCCTTCAGCATCCTCCTCTGTAAGGTAGTGATGACAACGGCTGCTCCGCTAGACTGCTGGGAGAGCTGCTTAGCATATCTCAGGGCTCGAGGTCTGATGGGCGGGGCCCCAGGGCAGGCG